>QANW01009302.1:137389-182422 GCA_003254865.1 Dryas drummondii | reverse complement strand
AGAGAGAGAGAGAGAATCTTCTAGAAAAAATCTGATTTTTAAACCCAATTTGTCCATTTTACGAAATTGCCCCTCACTTTAAACGCCCATAACTTTCAATCTGTAACTCGGATCGAAGCGTGCTACGTGTCTATGAACTCGGGGGATCGAAACCTATCTAACGGACCCAAGATCAAAGTCGAAAACCCATTTATTTTAGAAGTCAACTTTTGGTCAAGCTTAAATAAAAACAAAAATAAATATTTAAATCAAAACCCTTTTTATTTTCCAAATAAATCTCGTAATCTTTAAAATGCAATTCCACACCTTAAAAAAAATCTCTTAAAAACATAGTTAAATAAAAATTTAAATTTCTAGTGAAAATTTGGGTCGGGTCGTTACATTCATTTGTTGTAGTTTATTTTGATGATATCCTTATCTACAGCAAGACCAAGGAGGAGCCCTTAGCTCACTTGCGACAGGTTCTAATGGTGCTAAAGGACAACCAGCTTTTTGTCAACTTGAAGAAGTGCTCCTTCCTCACCATCAAGCTATTTTTTCTAGGTTTTGTAATTAGTACGGAAGGAATTCATGTGGATGAGGAGAAGATTCGAGCTATCAGGGAGTGGCCCACTCCAAAAACAGTGGGTGAGGTAAGAAGTTTCCATGGGTTAGCTATATTTTATCGGAGGTTTGTGCAAAATTTTAGTGTTATTACTGCTCCTATTACTGAGTGTTTGAAGCAAGACCGATTTCATTGGGGAGAAGAACAGGAGAGAAGTTTTGCTCTAATCAAAGAGAAACTTTGTACTACCCCAGTGTTAGCACTTCCCAGTTTTGAGAAGATATTCGAGGTCGAATGTGACGCTAGTGGAGTGGGAGTTGGTGCCGTGTTGTCACAAGAAAAGAGGCCAATAGCATTTTTCAGTGAGAAACTCAGTGAAGCTCGCCAGAAATGGAGTACTTATGACCAGGAGTTTATGCCGTTGTGAGAGCTTTGAAGCAGTGGAAGCATTACTTGATACAACGGGAGTTTGTGCTGCATACTGATCACCAAGCCCTCAAATTTATTAATAGTCAGAAGTAGGTTAATAAAATGCATGTCTGATGGGCCACTTTTCTACAGAAGTTTCCTTTTGTGATTAAACACAAGTCTGGAGCCTTGAACCGAGTGGCAGATGCATTGAGTAGGCGAGCCACTTTGCTTATTACTCTTTCCCAAGAAATAGTTGGGTTTCAATTTCTGAGAGACTTGTATATTACAGACGATGATTTCAAAGACCTGTGGACCAAGTGTGTCCAAAACCAACCCGTCATGGATTTCCATGTTAGTGATGGGTATTTGTTTAAGGGCAACAGGTTGTGCATCCCTAGCTCTTCTTCGAGGGAGAAATTGATCTGAGACCTACATGGTGGAGGATTAAGTGCGCATTTGGGCCGAGACAAGACTATTGCTAGCTTGGAGGAGCGTTACTTTTGGCCACAACTGAAGAGAGATGTGAGAAATATTGTGAGAAAATGTTACACCTGCCAGGTTGCCAAGGGTCAGTCACAAAACACTGGACTTTATATTCCTTTTCATGTTCCTAACAATATTTGGCAGGACCTCTCTATGGACTTTGTGCTAAGTCTTCCTCGAACCCAAAGGGGAGTGGATTCTGTTTTTGTTGTTGTTGACAGGTTCTCAAAGATGGCGCACTTTATTCCATGCCGGAAGACATCTGATGCATCCAACATAGCCAAATTGTTCTTTCGAGAGGTTGTCAGATTGCATGGAGTGCCCCAGTCTATTACCTCTGATCGTGACACCAAGTTCCTCAGCCATTTCTGGATCACTTTGTGGAGGATGTTTGGGACAGCGCGCCTTGAATCATAGTAGCACAGCCCATCCCCAAACTGATGGACAAACAAAGGTGACGAACAGATCCTTGGGCAATATAATTCGCAGCATTTGTGGAGACAAACCAAAACAGTGGGACTTCGCTTTGCCCCAGGCAGAATTTGCATACAACAGTGCTGCCCATAGTGCAACTGGACAGTCGCCGTTCTCTCTGGTTTACACTGCGACTCCTAAGCATGTGGTTGATCTAGTGAAACTTCCCAAGGGACATGGGGTAAGTGTGGCAGCTGAAAATATGGCTGAAGAGGTTCAAACTATGCAAGTTGAGGTCCGAAAAAAGTTAGAGGCCACAAATGCCAAGCACAAGGCTGCTGCAGACAAACATAAGCGAGTGAAGGTGTTCAAAGAAGGTGATTCAGTGATGATTTTCTTGAGGAAAGATAGATTCCCAGTGGGTACCTACTACAAACTGAAACCACGCAAGTATGGTCCTTACAAAATTCTCCATCGGATTAATGACAATGCTTATGTGGTGGACTTGCCGAAGTCAATGGGAATTTCTAGCACTTTTAATGTGGTAGACTTGCATGCCTTCCATGCCGATACGGAGCCTTTGTATCCTGAAGATAACTCGGGGTCGAGTTCTTCTGAAGTGGAGGAGACTGATGTAGAACAAATGGCAGAACGGTTCATGCAACAACTCGACCGCCAGAAGGCCAAGAAAAGAAACAAGCTTTAGCCCGGCCCAGTGTAAGAAATGGGCCCATGATATACCGATTCGAAGGGAACGACGAGACAAATTCAAATCATCCCCACAGGCGATGACCGAGGGCCTATTTTGGCCAAATTCCTTCGTTTAGGGCTTCAAATAAGCAATTTAGTGTTTTTGAATAAGTTTCCTAAATTGCACTTTATTTCCATTTTTATTTCCGTTTTGAATTTCAAACGTCTAGGGTTCTGAACGTATTTAAACAACCTTTTTGGTTGTTTGTAACATTCATTATTATTATTTTCAATTAGAAAACCTTGAGATTTCTCTCATTTCTCTGGTGGATTCCAGATTATTTCTTAGGGTTAATGCTGGTTTTCCCTAATCTCTTTTAATTGCGTGTTACGCTGCGTCAAATCTCTTGTTATAGTTAGTGAGAATCTCCGGAAGACAACAGAGGAAAATCGGATTGTGAGACAGAGGACAAAAATGCAGCATGATGAGATCAAGGAGGAGGTAATTTCCTTATGGATATATTATTGTGGCCTATAATTAGGATGGAAACTTGTGGTTTATTTTACGCAACATTGGTAGACACTACCTCCATATTCTAATGTGGACATCAAGGGCGGATCCACAGAGGGACAAAGGTGGTCACCTGATCACTCGCCCATCGAAAAAACCTTGCTAAGTTTGTCGCTTTGACCCCCCAGAACGACCACTGCAAGGCTGCGACTATCTGAGAGCGACCACCTGCCTGCCAGAAGAATCCTAAGAAGTTTTTAAAGAAACAAATTAAAAGTAGTCCACCAATTCAATACATGGGTAATTGTAATTGACCCCTCCCCTTCTCTCAGAGTCTCTCCCTCACTCTTTCATATTCTCTCCCAGACTCCCACCACAACTCTGAGTAACGACAGCAGTCATATATAACACCCACCCCATCTGCCGCCCACCACCATATTCTCTCTCACTCTTTCATATTCACCACCCACCACTAAGGTTTAATTTTTACCTCTTTTAGTCTTTTTATTTTTTTATTTTTTAGTCTTTGATATTGAACTATATATATCTTTCCTTCATATGATGGCGTGGAGTTTTTTTTAGGAAATATGATGGCTTGATTTTTATGGAGAAAATGGCTTTACTGAGTTGATCTTCTTATTCATATGACATACTATGTACTTTTTTTCCCTGTTCTACATTATAAGACAAATTGTCTGAAATAGACAATATAGTGCTTCCCGAATATTGTAATAATAGGTCTTCAATTTGATTATAGTATTTTGGTAATCTCTTATGATATTTTCATCCATAATTATAAATGCTTATATGGTCTATATACTGTGTGCACAACATTTTTTGATTATTTGATTATTTTTTGATATATGGAATTGAATCTTTGATTAATATATATGCATAAATGGTTATTAATTGATTATTTTGTGAATGCAATTGATTAATTTATATGGTTTTTATTTTGTTTATTGGTTGAATATATTATATATATAATGTGTTTTTAATTTTGTTGTATCGCTCGTTTTTAATGAAGCTATAATGCGCACATTTTTAGAATAAGAAAACTCGTCGTGAACAATTGTAGCTTCAATTGTTTTTTTTTTTACTCGACATTTATGGATGTCTATGGTACATGTGGTATTGCTCCTTTAATTATAGTTAGAGTAGAAGTTAAGTCAAGAGCATACGCTTTATGTGGTTTATGACTTTGTTTGAAATGGTTATGACCAAATTTTTTATTTTTTTTAGAATTTGGTGAGTATCAATCTATTTGTTTTAAGTGGCTATAGCCAATCTATTTGTTTGCAATGACACTACAAAAAATGTGAGCAAAGTCCACCCTCATTGGTGACATAGAATGAGGTGATAATTGGGCAATAGGGACTGAAGTGCCTTAATTTTAACAAAAATTATGGCAATTGGGCAAAAGGGACTAAAGTTCCCAATTTCAACCTCATTTTGTGCCACCAATGATGGGTGTGCTTTGCTCACATTTCTTGTAGTGTGAGTGGTAACTTATAACCAATTTATTTGTTTGAAATGACTTTAACCAATCTACTTGTCTGAAATGGTTATAACCAATCACTTTGGTTGAAATGTGCATAAATATTTGCACTGCACTTTGGCAAAAGACCATTAGTTAGAGGCTTTTTTTTTTGTGCGTATGTTATCGTATTTATATTTTTCAATATTTATCTTATATATGTATATATATGAAAATATATCTCTTCTTTTAACTGTGTTTTACACTTGCATCCTGGTTTTACTGATTTGCAGTTGATATTTTAAACATGTTGATGTGCTTATCCATCTCTTTTCTTTTTATTTGTGGCTTCTCAATCTTTTATTCTTTTCTGTATTTGTTGTTCATTTTGGCAGATGTACGTACTTACTCTTTTATTTTATTTCGTTTTATTTATTTATTTATTTCTTGTAAAAAGATTTATCTCCAAGAACAATTTTTCAAAGACCAAATCAGAATCACTCAAGAATCAAGGATGTAATGGAAGAGAATTTTCGAGAGGTTGCAGCAGGAGGAACGTGACATGCAAGGTGAAGCAATCATATGTCGATCCTTCAAATGCAGAGGAACACAAAAACAGGTAACTGGATGTGCTAAGAGAATATGGTTGACTAAAGAAAGCTAGGACTCCTATTCTGGTTCTATATTGGACAGCCATGTGGTGCTTCTGATTTTTTTGATTTATGCATAGGAATAAATTGAAAATCGTCTCTCAATTGTATTGTCACCTTACGTTTTTGACCAAAACTTTGTCTTTTTTATTCTAATTTATTCATTGACTTAGGTACTTTTGTTTTTGTTTTTGTTTTTTTTTTTGTTTTTGTTTGCAGTCCTTTGATTTATGTACATGTCATGCAGTAGAATGCCAATGTACAAATTACATGTAATGGCTTTCATATTTTCTTAACAAACTCTCATTTATTCATTTCCTAAACTCAACTACTACATTAACGTTTATTATGATGTGTACTTTTTATCTCACAACTAATTGATCATTTTAAATTTTGAAAAATGGATAAACTACTTCAAATCATAGCTTACCGAAAAAGAAAAATCTCAATTTATAAGTCATAATTTTCGAGTCATAAGTTGTAGATGAGCTTTATTGTTCATATATTTCCTTGGTGTTGTGCTGTAACCAATTCTTGAATTTCTTGGATGCTTCAAATGGATATTCTAATTCTTGAGACTTCTAAATTCATGGCTTTCCTATTCTTTTCTTTGTGTAATCAACCACAACCTTCAATTGATCAAGAGTTATCAAGTGTTGAATATACATTCATGTAAGAGGTATTGAAGATCAAGATAGTTGTAACGATTTACAAGAATCTTGATCGGAGTTACCACTTTCTTAATCGATCCATCAAAAAGTGGTAAGTCCTGGAGATAGACCAATTTCGATATTACCACAAACTTGATTCTGGGTTACCACATCTTTAATGGATGTTCAAATAAGTGGTAATTAACTCCGGATCATGAATGTTGTGAGTTACCAAAACTTGAAAAGACATTACCATTTTCTTGAGTGATGCATCAAAAAATAGTAAGTCATTTACGTACCTTTTAAATAGGTTATCTTATTTTTATAAAAAATAAAAAAAGGGCAGGTCTATCATGAGGCACTTTTTTTAGTTTTTATAAAAATAAAATAACCTACAAAAAAGGTAAACAAGACTTACCATTTTTTGATGCATCGCTCAAGAAAATGGTAACGTTCTTTCAAGTTTTGGTAACTTGTTGATTGTTTTCTTAGAACAAAATAAAAATATATCTCATTCTAAGTATACTCTCAAGTGCACGAACCGCATCAGTAGCAAAGCGTACAAGTACTATGTCGATTGTTGTTGTTTTCTTAGAACGAATTAAATAACTCAATTCTAAGTATACTCGCAACTGCACGAATCGCATCAATAGCAAAGCATGTAAATACGAGGTTGATCCACACGAGGAATGGTTAAATACACATCAAATCAATTCGATCTATCCACTAACACACACACACGATATGGGGGGTTGTAAGTTGTGAAACACACGCACACCACCAAACACACGCACACACCCAATTGTCTTGCAATGCTAAGATATCTGAATCCATCACATATTAAAAGATAACAACTATTATGGTGACATGCAATTCAATGTAAACACACATAATTAAGTTTGCTAGCCGAAAGGCTTTGATTATCGGACACTCTCTAACTATGTTGTCCTTATTCATAAATTAAGAGCTTGATTATCGCTACTTAACCTGGTTAACTCACATGTTCCTAGGAAGCTTGATTATCGTCTACCTAAGTTGTCAACCACGCAAGAGTCATTAAGAACTTATGAAAACAGCAAACACATAGAGCATGATAGAATCTTGATTATCGATCTAGATGACATCTATGAAACCTAGCTATTTATCAAAAATAAGTTCTTAGGTTATCTTCTTGTTACCTACTGAATTGATTAGCTTGATTATCATCTTTCAATTTCATAACAATTACTAGATGCAAACATACCTAAGGTGGCCAGCCAAAGAATGAAAACAACTAGAATCAATTTAACTAGACAATAGGAATTAATCACATGCAAACTTCACATAAAATCACATGGCTTTATTTCATTAACCATAAATCAACATCAAATCAAATAATATGGATATCATCATAATCTTAACATGCAAGAACAATCAAACTAACTCATAAATAAATCGAGAAACAAAAGAAACATAACATACATAAATTCTCAATCCATTGTTAAATAAATAACTAAACTAATATATTAAACGATTAAAATAACAGAAAATTAAGAAAAAGCAAAGAGGGAGCTGCAGCACAAGAAGGAGCAAGAGAAAGAGACCACACAAGCAGTCCTCACGGTTAGGGTTAGCTAGGGCTTGCGGCAAAGTGGCTATCTTCTTCTCTTTCTCAATGTCGACTACTCTCTCTCTAGAAATCTGAAAAGTATTGAAAATCTAAAATTCCTTCTGAATTATGAGAGAATGGGGTCCTTATATAGGAGTGAGGAGGTGAAGCTTTCCTTGTCCCACAAGGCTAGGGTTTTCAGCAAATAGTTGGGCTTTGGGCTGAATTTGGACTCTTTTGGGCGTCACTTCCGTTTCTGCTCACGGAACTACTGCGCTACCTTCACTAAAATTGCTATATCTTGAGCTGCACAACTCGAAATCGAAATCCGTGAAATTCCCTACGAAGCTAACATCCGTAGCTTTCTAATCATATATGGCATGACACCTAATTTGATCTGTAGAGGTACAAAATCACTGTTGAAATTCATGTTCAATTTCTCAGGATTTTGACTTCTTCTTCAATTAGGATTCCTTGTAATTTTTGACTGAATCTTGTGAGATTTTCCTTGAGCATGAAGGATTCCTTCCTTGGGCCTTGGATAAGCTGTAGGTGCGGCATAGGCTTGGGCTCTTTAAATCTTGGAATAACACAACTTGGGCTTCCTCCAATTGGGCTTGCAATAGTTGCATGGCCTTGGTCCTCTTGGACTAGGGTTGTGTCCATGGCCAATAGTGCATGGGCTGCATGTGTGGTCCATGTCATGTGGTGATGTGGCACGGTTGACCATTAACTTTGACCTTTGACTTTGACAAAAAAGATTTCCCAAAAGATTATGTCTGAGATTCTCCAAAGATTCTTTCTAGATTCCAAATCCTTCGAGAAGATTCCTTCAAGATTCTTTTTCCTATTTTTCCATTTTTAGCTCAAATTAAATAGCCTCATTTAGCTTCTTTCTCCATTATTGCTTCATCTAACCTATAAAACACTAAAGACAACTGTTATCCATGCAAGAGTCATTAAGATCTATGAAAACGTCAAACATGCACAACATATAAGCTTTGACTATTTACTTATAAAGGTCGCACAAAACCATTACCAAGAATAATCCCTTATTCCCTTATTACTTGTGATAAAAAGAAATCTGAATAACATAAATAAAATTGAAAATCAATATACTGAAAATCAATAAAATTGCTCAACTAAAACCGTTATACTTAAAACCTTTGCTGCCATAAACACATCACTTAAAATACTTAACAAACTGAAAGCACACACCAGTCAACTACCCATAAAATTTGTCATACACGCGCAGAGCCAAGAATCTGTCGTACGCATGCAGAGCCACAAATTCTGTCTTACGTGCACGCAGAGCCACCCCCAAATGGTCAAGCATCACGACACACGACTCAAAGCCTATGTGTGTGCCGCAATGGGTCCCAAAGACCTATTCAATTTGATAACCTGGAGGGTACTGCGAAGGTGGTTTGAAAACCATTTTTCCATAACCTAAATATATCCTTTTTCCACCAAAAATAAATATTATTGTACTTTCCAAAAATGAAACTTAAAATCCATATGTCAACATACAGAATTCGAATCAAATTCAATATGCATAAATCAGAATAATACTTTTCGACAAAACTGAGTTATTGAATGAACCTTGTATATAAAATGAAAAACTAAATTCCTTTCTCCAAGCCCAACAACTCGCTAAACCAACATGTAAATATTTGATTTAAAAAGTTATTTATGAACACATTTGAAATCCTAAATTCATCGTCATTGATCAAATCCCAAATCAATTCAAGATATTATGCATAATATAATTAATTAATTTTTATAAATTTGTTTGAAAATCAAAGTTCACTCACATTTGTTATTTCTAAATGAAACTCAATTAACCAAAATAAAACGAAAATTTCATAAATCATTTAAAGAAACGAGAGTTCACTCACAGAGATAGCCTTAGCTTCGATCCTCCGCCGGATCATCACGAGTCACAGTCGTGTCGCCTATACAATAAACAATCAAGACACTTAAAATGTAGATGTGTGCTCAACTTAACATCACGCCCGACATTCGTTCTAACTCGACGGTTTACGATGTTCAAAATTAAACTTACAAATAACTTCGGCTTCTCTAATCACACTCACGTAGCCATGCTCAACAACTCACTCCACAAATGCCCAAAAATAGTCCTTAATTCACGAATGGCAGTGGGGGTTTGGAATTACTGTGGGTGCTACCCAGGGTGGCTGTCCCAACTCCAAATTCAACCAATTTTATTCAATTGCAACCAAACCCACAACTATTGAGTCTCCTATGGACGAAATTTGTCCTAGACAACACCATAATAGCCCCCAAACCTGAAAATTATAGAAAAACCCGGAATGGCCTTAAACCCCTATATTCCATCTTCAGCAAATTCTCAAAATTAAACAACTAAACCATAAGAGGGTGAAAGCCCACTGAGAAGGGAAGGAAACCCACCTATTTTCGAAGTGGATGGCGTTGTAGCTTGGCCAGAATCCGGCGAGACAGAGGGGTGTCTTTGGCGTCGTTACTGTGCGCGTGGGGCTGGGCAGGCTGAAGGAGGGCCGGGCTGAGCTGGTCAGCCAAAGGGGAAGTCACCGGTGGTCGGAGTCGACGGAAAAGTGGCTGGGTGGCTGGGTTGGTCGCGCACAGAGAAAAGGGGGAGAGAGAATGAGGAGAGAGAGTGAGCTTGGGAATGGTCGGCGTCTGGGGGCCGGGGAATCACGCCTGTGAGGCCTGGTCGGTGAGGGGTGGTCGACGGTGAGCTGGGTTGTGGGCGCAGGAGAAGGGTGCGGAAGAAGAAAAAAATGGGAGAGATGGAGAGACTGGGTGCGGGGAGAGGAGTGGAAAATAAGAGAGAGAGAGAGAAAGAGAGAGAGAGAGAGAGAGAGAGAGAGAGAGAGAGAGAGAGAGAAGTTTGTGGAAATTTTTGGATTGAGGAGAGAGAGAGAGTGGGCAAAAATCTGATTTTTTTTTTTGGGTATTTAAACCCACTTTTATAAATTTACAATATTGCCCTTCACTTCATATGTACATATCTTTCAAACCGTAACTCGAAATAATGCGTGCTACCTGTCTAAGAACTCATGGGCTCGAAACCTATTCAATGGACCCAAAGTCAAAATCGAAAGTCCATTTATTTTAAAAGTCAACTTTAGGTCAAACCCAAATTAAAACAAAAATAAATAAATCCAAAACATTTTATTTCTCAATAAATTCCCAAAATAATCACAATAAATTCTCCAAAACTTTAAAATACTTTTCGAAATAAAACTTAGAAAAATACAAGGTCTTACAAATTTTAAAATGAAACATTTTAAATCTAAATTAAACTTTTAAATAACGTTAAATCAATTTCAGTAGAAATGTCGAATAAACTTTCAAAAACTCCCAAAGTAATTAAAAAATTTCCAAGGTCGCAAAAAAAAAAAAAAAAAAACTGAACATCCTTGAAACCCCCTCTTAAACCCAAATTTAAATAAAAATTTAAACTTCCAATGAAATTTGGGTCGGTTCTTTACATAGGAGGAGAAGGAGGTAGGGGTGGGGTTGGGTAATTTGCAGACACGAAGAAGGAGAAGAAAGAAGAAAAACAAAAGGAAGGAGAAGAAAGAAGAAAAACAAAAAAGGAAGAAGAAGAAAGATTAGACTCTATAGACCACGTTGACACCTAGCCATAGTTCATGGCCCCCACACCAAATATAATTGAGTCTCGAACCTATTCAATTATAATTACAATACAGTACGGTCTCTTCTCTCAACTAATATAATTATATATGTGAGTCTGATGTTCTGGTCAAAGACTTTGAGAGTCTTTCTTATTCAGGGACATCTTCTTTACGAAAGGTGAGAGATTCTATTTTGCAGACTTACATGCCTCCATATGTGTCTTAATGCACCCTACGTACATAAGTAACTCATGTTTGATTGCGTTGGTCTATTTTGTGTGGTCAAAGTACAATAAGCACACACACAAGACATCGGTGGTGTCTTAGGTCTAAGGACTAAACAATATCTATCATAACCACAAAACTCATATTTGACATGTCGTAAAGCTCCATCTAGGATTCTCTATTTTTTTAGTTCAGTGGATGAGTCTCCAAGCACTCACCTACATACCTGCTCCAATGTCCCTACACTGTGGCATGAGACTCACCAACCCATAGTAAGCAAGCGTATGTGCTAGTTTTGACTTATTAGAATATTAATATCCAATTAACATTCCCTTCATCGACTAGGAACGTTTAGGAACCTAATTATCTGATAACATGAGTCTCAATGGCCTCCGAGTTCATCGTGTTTCTTTTATTAGATTTTCATGGACGCATTCATTCATTTACACGATGATCCTAGAGTTCCAGTGTAGTGAATATATAATTCTTGTGCCCTATTAATGTGTAATACACATTAATTGAAATATCTCTCGAGTCACTTCAACCAAACCTCTTTGGTTAACCAATTGTCATTGGTTTTAGAACATATTTCCAACATAAACATCCTTAATTGCGAGCCAAAACACAATGGTTGCTGACATCTTTACTAAAGAACTTTCCTCTACGTGCTTCAAGTTTCTGGTGTCAAATCTCCCAGTCTGTCCATGGCCTGTCAACTTGCAGGGGCATGATAAACAAAGAACATAATTACCTACCTCAAGTTCAAATTCAAGCACGTTTTCAAATTCAAATTATTCAAGTTTGAATAACAATTCATATTCGAATTCAAACTCATGTGTCTCATCTAATCCTTCATGATTCAAGGGTTGTATTTGTTGTAAATATATTATTGTGTGTGGCTATTCCTGTAATTAGTCGTAGGGGCATACTAGTAAATATTCAAAACCTAGTAAACCCTACCTCTATATAAGGATATTTATAAGATGAATGAAATAAGACTGATCATATTCTCTTTGCCTCCTTTTTCCACAAACCCTAATTTCTACATACTTTTACAACACGTTATCAGCATGAAAAGCTCTTTGGATTGTGGATCGCCAAATAAAAAGAGGATCATCATTCAATTTGTTCTTCAACCAAGTAGGTTTTATAAAACAATCTTATGTTCATGTTTTAAAACCTTAATTGATTGAAAAATTCTCCATGTAGCATGAACCCTAAATTTATGTGATTGATTTATTTAGGATTATATATTTTGTACATGCTTTCTTGGATTGAATGATTAAACAATAAAAAGAGGAAATTTATTGGGGTAATCGGACAGCACCCCGCGCGGCCAGCAGCAGCCAGCCCCCTCACCCACGCGCGCTACCTGCAGCAACCCTTGACAAGCGATATCTTTACCGCCAGATTTGCGGATTGTCACTTTGATGAGACAGTCTTCCCGCCGTTAGGGGGAGATAAGAACGTCACCGTTCCTAAAGAACGACGTGAATTGACGTGGAATGTCCCCACTATGTCTCATCTCGATCCCCGAACCGCACAATGTGATAACGAAGTGCGAAGAATTCTAGATCTATAGAGTATAGTTCATAATATGCCAGACACATTCTCTGATCTAGATAAAGTGACGAAATCACATATACCTGCTACAAACGTGCCTGCAAGGATATCTGTCCCCGAAGGACGTGTCATCCCAAGAGGACGTGTCGTCCCAGATGGACGAGGTACAGCCATAGCGGCTAACCAGTCATATGTCCCTGCCCAGAAGTGAGGTTGACCACTAGGTTCGATGGACTCTTATCCCTAGAAGAGGATACATTTGGCACAAACGAGTCCCCTTGACATCGCGATCTCAATCGATCCATCTCACGAAATAGTTCCGGATTATGGGTCCGTCCCAGAAGAGACGGCATTGGGGGACGCTCCAACGTTTGAACCCACTCCCGAGAACATAGAGATCTCTATAAATTATGCATGCTTAAGTGAGTTCTGGAATCGAAATGAGATTATCATCGATGATATATTTGTATTCGCGGTAGCTACCGAAATTATAACTAGCAATGACATCGAACCTCTCTCCATTGATAAATGTCAACGTCGAGATGACTGGCCAAAATGGAAAGAAGCAATCCAGGTCGAATTAGATTCCTTGACAAAGAAAAAGGTGTTTGGGCCTGTCGTTCCTACACCTTCCCCATGTTAAACTTATAGAATTTAAATGGGTATTTGTAAGGAAGCGTAATGAGAAAAACGAGATTGTAAGATACAAGGCTCGTCTAGTGACGCAAAGATTTTCTCAACGCCCTGGGATTGATTACGAGGAAGTGTATTCCCCGTAATGGACGTTATAATGTTCCACTACCTTATCAGTTTGGTAGTTTCCGAAAAACTGAGTATGCAGCTTATGGATGTGGTCACTGCTTATCTCTATGGGGATCCTGATACAGAGATATATATATATATATATATATGAAAGTTCCCGAAAGACTTAAGACACCCGATGCAAATAGTTTCAGACCACGGAACACGCTCTTTATTAGTTTGAGGCGTTCACTTTATGGATTGAAACAATCCGGACGGAGGTGGTATAACTGTCTTAGTGAGTATTTGATCGGGATGAGATATGTGAATAATGTTCTATGCCCTTGCGTGTTTATTAAGAACAAGTTCCGGTTTTCCTATTGTAGTTGTTTATGTCGATGACATGAATCTAATTGGTACTCCTGAAGAGATCAAGGAAACCGCTAAACACCTGAAGTTAGAATTCGAGATGAAAGATCTTGGGAGAATGAATTTCTGTCTCGGCCTGAAGCTCGAGCACCGTGCAGATGGAATTCTAGTCCATCAATCAAATTACATCCAGAAGATGTTAAGGCGCTTTAATGAGGATAAAGCGAAGCTTTCTAGCACGCCCATGATCGTCCGTAGTCTAGATCGTAAGAAGGATCCGTTTCGTCCCGCAGATGATAACGAAGAGATATTGGCACCAGAAGTCTCATATCTAAGTACAATAGGCGCATTATTGTACTTGGCTCAATGTAGTAGACCGGACATCTCATTCGTTGTGAACTTGTTAGCTAGATATAGCTCTGCGCCAACACGCCGCCACTGGAATTGCATAAAAGACATTTTTCGTTACCTTAGAGGTACGACGGATATGGGCTTATTCTATCCCTAGCTACGCATCAAGGAATGGATCGAACCCCCTCGATCCTCGGAATGATGCCTGCCTTGTTGGATATGCTGACGCAGGGTATCTATCAAACCCGCACAAGGCGCGTTCCCAAATTGGTTATGTCTTTACCATTGGGAATACAACAATATCTTGGAGGTCTACGAAACATACCCTTGTTGCTACCTCTTCGAATCATGCTGAGATTATAGCCCTTCACGAAGCAGTTTGTGAATGTATATGGCTAAGAGCAGTTTCCAAGCATGTTCGAACTACGTGTGGGCTGCATTCCACCACTGATGAACCAACGATTATCTATAAGGATAATGTCACTTGCATCCAGCAGATGAAGACGAGTTTCATCAAAGGAGACAACACCAAGCATATTGCACTGAATTTCTTCTTCAATCAACAACAACAAGAGCATCGGATGATTGAAGTCAAGCAGATCCGATCTCAAGACAACCATGCAAACCTCTTCACCAAGTCACTGCCAAAGTCCACGTTCTTGATGCGTGTTCGAGGTATTGGTTTGCATAGATTGGCTGATTTACCTAGTATGTAGTCTTCAGGGGGAGTCGACATCAGGGGGAGTATCCCAAAGCATACTCGCTTGACCATCATGTACTTTTTTGTCCTTCGTCCATGGTTATTTTCTCCCACTGGGTTTTGTTACCTGGTAAGGTTTTAATGAGACACATCTTGGCATGGTCACCCTACTCATACTACATCCTGAAGATGTGTTGATCTATTATATATGTATTTGCTCATCTTTTCCCTTCGACCACGGGTTTTTCCCATTGGGTTTACCGGGCAAGGTTTTGGTGTAGCAACTCTAATGCACCCCGCTCCCTTAGACATACTATCTGCTTATGATCCAGAAGATATGACTTCACCTACTTTTGAGTTTCTGATGTGACTACTCCACACTCACGCGCGTTGCATTCTTTTTCCTTCGACCAGGGTTGTTTTTGTTCCTACAGGGTTTTTATTACTTGGCAAGGTTTTAACGAGGCAACTTAGAAGCGCATAGCAGAGACAACACTAATGACATGGAATATCCAAGGGGGAGTGTTGTAAATATATTATTGTGTGTGGCTATTCCTGTAATTAGTTGTAGGGGCAGACTAGTAAATATTCAAAACCTAGTAAACCCTACCTATATATAAGGATATTTATAAGATGAATGAAATAAGACTGATCATATTCTCTCTGCCTCCTTTTTCCACAAACCCTAATTTCTACATACTTTTACAATAGTATTTTAATTTTCAGTTGTAACTTACTGATGTACATGAACACTATATATAGAAGCATAATTGGCCTTCTACAGCAAGGGCTTTCAGTCACAATTTACTCTATTATTATTTCATGTTTATTATAATTGTTTGTTATTACATATATTAAGTGGAATATTTTTCTAAGTTGCACTGATACGTTATGAGATAAAACCTCACACTTGGATGGTCTACTGGGTTTTGCCTTGACTCTGTATTGAGTTAAGTGGTTAAGTTTGGGCTATTGTCGATGCAACATGCTGGGCCGAAAGATGTAAGCCTTCACAAACAATGTACATTGACATTATTTCTCCTGATTTTTCTTTTCACCCAAGTAAATGAAGCCTTCACCTAGAGAAATTTAAATCTTGGATATAAAGTGCACCACTTGGATTATATATCTTTCTGTTTCTTTTATCTTGCTTTAAAGTTTTTATATTTTTCCCGCACTTGACATGCTAATGGAGTTTTCTTAAAAAAATTTGTTACAAGTTTCTACAAAATTAATAAACCAGAAATGAATAAGTAATTATTCAATGTTGGGTTGTTCCCTTTTTCCCCATGAATGATGAATTACAAAACTAGCTAGAAGCTCTGTATGTCCAATCCATTTTTCACTCCATCTGAAACATGTGAATTTCATTTCTTATGTGTTGATGCACAAGTTTTGAGTTAAATTTGCATAAGCCATCTTCATCAAGAATTTTTTCTTCTGCTTGTAATCTTGGAACTCTCAATCATATATAAGATATCACATCTTGCCTGAGCTACTTGCTATGTAGTTCTAAATGCATTCTAGCTTTGTCCTGCAACTTATTGCATTCAGCTTGAACAATTTCTTTCCTGGCCAACTGCCTGAACAGAGCGGCATGCTACAATGCTGTCTATCCTTTGGTATGAAACTGAAATTGCAGTATATTCTTTTATCTCTTCACTTTCTGTGAACCCTCTTAACTCCAGCTAAAACCATTTAAGTCAAACTGTTTGCAACTTGAAGAAGCATCATTATCATCATGAGCATTTAGGTCGAGTCTTGCTGCAAAGTAGGGCAGTCTATAGTCTTGAGAAACTTTCTCACTGTCTACTTTAGCGGAATCAGCCCTGTTGTTTGTACAGTCTAGAAAGCTGTCATCTTTGTTTCTTCCTTTAAATCTTTTGTCAGAGTTGCCATTTCCATCATTCCATTTTTCTTGTTGAAGTCCAATGCTCATGGATAAGTCACTAGACCTTCTTTCTACAGAAAACATTCTTTTCTCTGCATCCTTGCTTGTTGAGGAAAGAAACATTTTATTCTCTTTCAGGTCCTCACACCACTTAAGTTGAGTCTTCTGTTGTAGCATGGGCTCTTCTGCAATCTCTTTTGCTTCCAATAGTGGTCTGCCATTATAGCTAGCTCTTAGCCCCATCCCACTGTTGTGTATCTCTTGGTCCTTCTTAGATCCTTCACAGGAGGTGAGACAGCTGTCCATTGAGCAATCAGTGGGCTGGGTTGTTTGTGTTTGCTGGGGGCACAATCCCTGTAGTTCTTTAAGCTCTGTAAAGGCAGAGTTCAAGCATTGGGTGGATACCTTGGACACCAGTTCAGAGAGTTGAACTTTGGCAGCTTCAAGTCCCACTGTCCCTAAGTTCTGTCTTCCTAGTGTCTCCTGGGCTTTTTCCAGCACTGCCTGTAGGTATTTTCCTTGAGCCTCAATACGAAGTTGCAAGTGTCTCTGAACCTGGTTTGGTTCACAACAAATCATCAGAATGCTGCTATATATATAAGTTCACAATGATACAAAATTAATTGAAAAGACATGCTGCACCAGAATAGATAATGCAAATATGACAGTACTGAAATTATCAAGACTATTGAGCAAGTTTCTTTCCTCTAGTGATACAAGTTGATCAGCTTGTTTGTTTATATGAAGTATGACTCTTGCCATTATTTATGTTTTAATTCCTTCTTGGCTCTTCTCCTTCGAGTTTCTTTGCATGTACATATTTTCACTTCATCTATATTAAATGCAACTCTGTATCAATACTAAATGCAACCATGTGTATCAATTACAATAAAAATTATGGTGTGCATAATTCAATTTTTCTGGTGTAGAGCTGCTTTTCCTTCCCAAATTAGTGCATCTACTGAAAGTTTGCAAATTATGAACTCCTTGATTTCCATTTCCCTATCACAGCTGGTTCACCTCTTTCCATGTAATCAATGAAATTTGAACATATTTAATTACTACTGATGTTAAAAAAAACAATAATAAAAGCAGAAAATGCATTTTATTCCGGGTTTTTCTCTATCAACAGTTTATAAGTGTCTTACCTCGAGCTGCTCATGTAGCCTTCTCTGCACTTCAATTTGCATCTGTAGTGTTTCACTTATATGTAATCCTCTGGAATTGAGAATTCCCTAAGTTAGTGTAAATCTTAATGTGGATAGTTTATAAGAGTTCACTTATATTGTTCTTACTTATTTAATTGCGGACCAATGTTCATATTGTTCATATGAGTTCCATTTACTTCAGATATTCTCTCTCCTGCCACTGCAACTGTACCTATACAATACCATTAATTGCCCAAACATTGAGTTAAATCTTATACTTCGAAGAGATTAACAAGAAAAAATACTCTCTCATTCTCAAATTGCATGTAAATGGAAAGTATCCTAAGAGGACTTAAACAGATTTAGTCTTCTTACCAATTTTGCTGGTCCCACTATTAGCATGTCCATGCATATTCTTGCTAAGCCTGTACTTCTGTTAGACAAAACAAGCAAAATGGAATTGGTATATATTTAGTATGTGTAGGTCACACTTACATAATAAGAAAAACCAACCCTTATCCCCCAGACCCCAAAATTGTAATGAAAGGTGTGAACTTTAATTTTTTTTGTGGATTAGGATGGTTTCCCCTTCTTTCTTGTAGATCAAGAAAATGAAACAGTGAAATAAATACTTGATTGTTAATACCTGAAGATGACTCTTGAGGTGGTATAATGTAAGGCCAGGAATCCCCATAAGTTTCATTACTGTTTTTGGAGTAGCCTCTGCATTGGAAAGCATAACATTGGTGTGATCAGGTGGGAGCTAGTTTTCGTAAACATGATGTCATGTCATAAGACTCATATATAGTATAGATGTCATGACATAAGACTCACTATCTGCTCCTCCTAGCTGGTTAACTGCTTCTATAAAGCGCTCGTGGAGATCCGGTGTCCATTTGAGTCTAGGCTTGGCATCAGTTGAGAGGACAAGTCCTGAATCTCCAGGGCCATTTTCAGCTGCCTGCAGAAACAAATGTCCTTCAGGAGGGACGGCCATCCGTGAAGAAGCTGAAGAGTGCTGGATGTTCTTTCCTTGGTGTTGGTGGTGATGATGGTACATCATCATATAATTCTGTCAAAGTAGGTTTCAGTTAATCTCATTTCAAGGTGAAATTGCTGCAAATTAAAACCCAATTATATATCTTGTGTTTAGTTCTTACCTGGATGATGAGGATGTGTGTCTGCCTCTTTCTCTTTCTCTTGATTCAACCTGCTCTGCTAGCCTATATTCTTTGATGAGTAGAATATAAATGATTAGAACTTGAATTTGTGGCTGCTATGTAAGTGCTGCTCTAGTGTTTTCTGCTTTGTATTGTGCATTTCTCTCACAAACCAAAGGTGTGATGAGCATGGCTTTATAAAGCAAATGTAAAGCAAATTGGTGGGGCATGAGGGAAGCTTGTGAGGCATATATGTATGGAATCTTAATGGGAAAAAACTGAGCCAATCCAATTAATGTTATTCACAGCGACTTGAAAAGAGATATTGTCGTTGCTAGCTACCTCTACTTATGCTACCTACTTTACTTGCTTAATTATTGTATTTCTAATTTGTGGGTCCATTTGAATTCCTCTGCACAGTGCTGTACATACATACAATTTTGTCAAAAAGAAAAAATTCATATTTGACTCAAGGCCTTGTAATTTATAAGCAAGTTTTTTTACACTTTACTACTTAGCTCGATCTCACTTCGACATTTAAAAAAAATTGTGCCAATCTATCACATAATTTAAAAATTTGTTGCAATTTATCACATGTCGCTCATTCCGTCTAAACTTTGGTTAAATATAAAAGTGTTTATCTTTTCAAGTTTATATTGTTAGAAAAAAAAAAAATGACTTTGTACACTTTACTTGTTTTGTACAATGAAAAACTAACTTTAAAAGACAAAACACCATTAATTTTAATAGAATTTTAGACGAAATGAGCTCGATGTGATACATTGCAATAAATTTTTAATCTAATTCAAGTGGTAAATTGATATAATTTTTTAAGTGGTGAAATGAGATCAAACTCAAATTTCAGATGGATAAAGTGTAATAAAACTTTATAAATAATTTAGAATCTATTTTTTATTTTTTTATTTTAAAACATTTTTTTTGTGTGCATTCGTATTCGTTGTTCTCTTGGGAATGGCAAAGCTGGGAATCTCATTCCCTGATTTTAGAGAAGAATTTCTGTGACTTAGAGGAGAGGAATCCACTATGGTTGTTGTCGTGAGACCTTCACCCTCGATCAGTCGAAGATTCTTAGAATTTGCATATCTTTACTTGTCCTTCTGCTTCTTCCTGGAGTCGCTGTTTCTTCACTTGCTAATGTTCTGCATGTTGAATTAATAAAATGAAATGAGAGGCTTTGCTTCCTTAGTTGATCTATGAATTGAATGAGATGTTATCTATATCTATATATATTAAAGTGTGCAGATGGAGACACCAAAGAGCGTTTTAACTGGTTGTTTTTGGAGAATTTGGAAGAAGAGATTCTGTTGACTCCAGCGCCCATAGCTAGCTACAAACTTCGGAATCACATACACAGATACATACACACATACATTTTTTTTTTTTATATATATATAAATTAGAAATAATAATAATAATTAGAAAAGATGCTCTCCTGCTTGGGTCCTTGGAGTTGGAGATTATATGAAGGCAAAGAATGGAATAAGGAATACATTCTATTTTGTCTCCTTGGGTAAGTTTGGTACTTATTCAGCCCACACACTCACAGTGTGTAATATATAAAAAAGGGGGACCCACAGTTTTTTCTTTTCTTTCTTGAATTGGCATAACACAGCCGGCCCCTCAACGACGAATCCTAAGCAGCCGGGACCCAACGAGAAAGGAGAAACACGAATTTGTACTTGCTTCCATACTTGCTTGCATATAATACGTGATGATCTTCATTCAAAATAGTCAATTTCAAGGCTCACAGTAGACACACTCGCACGGTCGCACCCACTGACCAGTGAAGGCCTATATTCATCACAAAGATCAGCCCCACTTCCTCTTTCTCAACTCTAGGGATTTCCTGATAAAAAAATAATAATAATAACAAACATAAATCCATTTTCAAAAAGTTCAAATTAGAAAATAGCGTAAGTCCGTCCTCATTAAGTTTATGGCATCAGTACATTCAAATGCTCAGGGCAAGCATTGAAACGCTGGACCCCGAAACTAGGAACACTCGTCTATAATGTGGTTAATTGTCACTATCCATCAGTAGCAACCTACAATTGTTGTTATCCTTCGTCATCGACAACCCACATTTACGTTGAAAAGAAAGTTATTCATATATATGATTTTTCCTTAGAGGGTTAATTTTAACAGTGATTTATCAGTTATACCACAAATCTCACTTTGGTTCACTAATTTTATTTCGGAATTCTGGAATCCTTAAACTATTGTGCGAATATCACTTTAGTCATTTCCAAAAGCTTCTGTTACATTGTCCCTCTAAAATTGCCATGTGCCACGGACATGACCAATATTTGAGGTGTGTTTTCGTCCTCACCTATACCTACCTTGCCAATTTTTCTCCATTTTCTTTCAAATATTTAGAGAAGTTGGGCACTTTTCATACCCATTTTCTTTTGAATAATGATAAATTAATTACCTATTGAACCCCAAATACCATATGGGACTCATATATGAGGATAAAAATACTCCTCAAATATGGATCACGTGCGCAACACATGGCTATTTTTGACATAAAATATAACAGAAGTTACGAAAAAGACTAAAATGATATTCATACAATAATTTGAGGACTATAGAATTCGGAACTTAAATTGGTGGACCAAATTGAGATTCGTGGTATAATTGAGCTAGGGACCACTATTAAAATTAACCCTTTCTTTAGATATTTCTAGCTTGTTGAATCTTAATCAAGGAGTAAAATTTCGTTTTTTAAGGATATGAAAATTTTAACACCATACCAAATTAATTTTGAAAAATTTCGCCGAAATTTTCCGAAATCCTCGAAATTTCGGCGAAATTTTCGAGTCGCGGGGTGGGAGGCGCGGGTTCTGGGCGAGTGAGGAGGTGAGAGGCGCGAGGCTGGCTGGGCAAGGAGGGAGGAGGCAAGCGATGGGCGCGGATGGTGGATATGTGCGAGGTGGGGGAGGAGGCGAGCGAGCGGCGCGAGGCTGGCTGAGGAAGGAGAGATGAGGCGAGCAACGCTAGGCTGGCTGGGGAAGGAGGGAGAATGCGGCGCGGGTGGCGCAAGCAGTGGGTTTTGGTCGTCGCGGGAGGTGGGCACAGATCTAGTGGCTGGGGAAGGATTGAAGGAAGGGAAGACCAGTAGGGGAAGAAGAGGAAAAGGAAAGAAAAAAAGAGGAAGGGCACGGGGGAAGAAGAGGAAAAGGGAAAAAACAAAAAAAAACAAAAAAACAAAAAAAAGGGAGAGAAAAAAAAGAAGAGGAAAAAAAAGGAAAGAATTTTTTTTTTTTTTTAAGGTAAATTGAGATTTGGAGTCTTTAGGCAATTGGAAAGAAAAAAAAAAAGGTTTGAGATTTTATTTGGGGTTTGATCTAGTCATTTTTGTGTTTCGTTTAGTTATAAACATAAATTATGAAATAGAAATTTATCCCCTTATCATGAAGTTTCATTTCCTTAATGTTTGGTTTTCCAATTTTGATAATTTGTAAAATTGAAATTTTAGGTAAACAGTTGTCGCCGCTGCTGTCATCGGATTGGTTCTATTTTAATCCAATTCGGCTTAATTTAACTATAGAAGACCATTTCCAAGTCCCTTTGAGTAAACTTGCTACTTTTTGTTGCCACATTGGTGATTTATTCGTGTAATTTTATTATGAAATTATTAATTAGTGAAGTATTTTTTTAACAGTATTGTCTCCGGCGCACATTATATTCATCATATATCACATGAAATCTACTATATTATTTGATTTCTTCAATGTTTTTTATCAATGTAGTAGATAATATGTTAAATAAACATATAGTCAAGTTTCATTCAAAATTTCCATATTTTGATAGCAATTTTCGTCGTTTTTGTCTAATTTTATCGAAATTGAAATTTTAATCGAAATTTCTGCGAAAATTTCCGTCGAAACTTCCATGGAAAATTTCCTCGAAACCGAAATTTTACTCCTTGATCTTAATACATAATTACAATAACACAAGTTTAAGAAAAAATATGAAAAAATAAAAAGTACGATATTGTTGGTCTGTAACAACCACTTACAGTTGTTAATGACATGCAAATAGCAGCAACGAGCGTGAGATCGAACACTTGTAGAGAATTTGGCATTGTACGTAGTTTATAACGTGGACTTATTTATCATAAACAAAGTTAGTAGTGGACGTACATTTTCAACATAAGAAAATTTGGTGACATAATTTAAAAAAGGAAAACACAAAAGTGAATGAATAATTATCTCAACAAAAAATAAAATAAATTTCTAAGGAGTTTGAGCATTATATCATGGAGTAACTAATTAAGGCATATATATATATTGTTTTTTTTTGTAATTTTCATTTTCTTTGATAAAATATTGGGAATTTGGATGAGATCAAAGGATAACTTATCCTAATTCTAATTAACTAAACATGCATAAATTTAAGAGTAAATGGCAAATTTGATCCCTAGACTGTGACTTTTTTTTTTAATCCAGGGAGGTGGGAGTTGAATTTTGACCCTCGCGGCACTTTGGTTCACGAACTTTGAAATGATCTACTTTGGTCCACAACTATACTAAGTCAAGTATATACTAACAAACACTAAAAAGTAGGTTCGCAGTTCACAGAAGTGGATCGACTAGAGTAAGGGGCACACTATGTGACCTTGGTTTCGATCTCCAAAACTTCTGCAGTGGTTATTACGGATTGACTGGTCAATTTCCATCCTTGGAAGGCCATTCTAGGTATTAACCAAGTAATGAATACTCTCGCTACCATTTAGTTTTTACTAACAGCCGAGTTACCAGTAGCGAGTCCTTTGGCTCGGCCATTAGGTATGCTTTGTAAATTTGGATCTAAAAAATTGTTTGCGAAAGACGTGTGAGAATGCGTGCTACTGGTTTTGAGAACTGATTCGAATTCCCTTGTTTGTGCTTGTGCATATATATTTTTAACGTTTTACACGTACTGGCTTTATATTTAGTAATCCTACTACTTTTAAACCTAGCCAAGGTCCCTTGAGGGAAAGCTATGAACGTAAGTGATGCTTACCCCCTATTGTGCTCTTTGAGTGCAAATATGCATGTTCCAATGGCGACTTGGATTGAGGGCGCGACCCTACTTCTTGTTAGCCCAAGACTCTTACTGATCTAAATCCTTTTTTTCGAGCAAGTCTATATCGTTGCTCACTCCTTTTGCTACCTAATTTTATCTTTTGTCATACTCTTAGGATATGACTTGTATTTATTTCAGACCCCTATCATTTTTCTTTGGATCAGTTATGTTTAATGAAAATCTTCTTATGAGTGTTCACACTACTAGAAAATAGCTTATTTACCACATTAATTCTACCACGATCAAGAAAAGTCCATGGTTAAAAATATATATCTACCACGGTCAATATAAGCCCGTTATAAATAAAGTTATACTACCACGGTCAATAACGGGCCCGTGGTTAGAAGAAGTTAATTTATCACAGACATTTAATGCCGATGGTCTATAATACAATCCACCACGGGAAATGAACGTGGTTAAAAATTTTAATTACCACAACGCATTTTTCTATTCCACCACGGTATATGTATGTGGTTAATAATTTTAATAACTACAGCGCCTTTTTTTAATGTACAACGAGATATGTACGTGGTGGAAAGATTTTTTTTTTTTTGTCCTAAATTTTTCCAGTCCCGCGCCCTTTAATGAAATTTTTTGAGATTGGCGCGCGCCCTATACTGAACCCAGCAAAAGAGAGTTCACTTTTGCCCCGATCTGAAGAAGAAAAATTTGCAGTGTGTATGATTTGGGGTGGGTTCCTTGGATTTTCATTTTTTCTTGGATTTATGTAAAATTTGTTAGTTTAATTTTTTTTTTTTATCCTTCTAGCAGTGACTACTCTCTCGATCTCTCCGAAGCACGCCAGCACCAGTAGCTCCATCTTTGGCCGTTTCGGTTCGGTGAGTGATCTCGATCTCTCTCTCTCTCTCCTTCTCTCTCTTTCGATTTGTGGACAAATTTAGATTTGAGAAAAGAAATTGATATTGATATATTGTTTGCTACCTGATGTAATTGCATTTTTGTATTTTGGTAGGTTGTTGTTCTTGTCGCAGCTGCTAATTCCGGGCACACCTTCCCTCGCAGGTTTTCCAAGACAGACCTCCAGAGCTGCTTAAATACAAGGTAGGAGGAACTTTCCTTTGAACTATCCTTCTCACCATCCTTTGAACTTAATTTCCTTCTCCACCTTTAATAAAATTAAATGAAAAACTAAAAACTAAAATGACCACAAGCAGATCGACCATCAAGGATATGGGGTTTACGGGCAAACAATTTTTTAGCAATATGGGGTGTAGAAGTTAGTTATTTACAGCTTGTGGATGCTTTGATAGATTAACGTTACATTTACCAAACTCGTAACCTTGGGGTTGGTTTGCTATTTATATATAAAAAGTTTATATTGCAAAACAATTTTATTTTAACATTTATTTTCCATTTGCACTAAAACTCTGATTCAACTCGTTTTACTTAAAGAAAAAGGGCGCCATGCATAACCTATTTTGGGAATGTTCGAAGTTATAATACTTAGGGTACGAGTGTTATAGCCTATATTGGTCGTTCTCAAAGGGGGTGCTGTTGTGATGTACTCGGGTTTTGGGGCGTCACACTTATGTTTACAAACAAACAGTTGAATGTGTTTTCCTAGCTAGGTTACAGCTCTCAGCATCGTTCTCTTGATCTTGTCACTAACAAAGTCTACATTTCATGCCATGTTAGGTTTAAAGAATCATGTTTGCCTATATTCTCAAAAATATATGTCTCAGTGTTTCCAGCCTCACCTAGCTATTGATCACTATAATATTGTGTTTTTTCCTGTACTCATTACGTACTCCTATAAATTTGTTTATCATCAATCAGATGCTCAGCAGCCTAATTAATTTTTAGAGCACCATTATAGTCGTGGACCGCATTTTCTATCTCCTTGATTTATTACATACAGAGGCATTGGATCAATTAACTACGTCTTCACCATTAGCTTTTCCAGCTGCACCATTATCATCTTCAGAGTGCCCATCTTTTTCCAGCTCACATACAACCAATGACTCAACACAACCTCTTTCTCTCTCTGTGCATTAGCAGCTTCAGGCACTCATAAGATGGTCACTTGCCACATAGGAAGATGTTGCACGGACCAAATATAATGGTACGGTGTTACCCTCTTCTAAAAGACATCGATCTCTTCGATCCCATTTGACAGATTCCCTCACTGGTCATGAACCCGGCCTACAATCAAGCAGCAGTGCAATTTCCCAAGTGGCCTCAGGCCATGATTGAAGAATTCAGTGCATTGTTTAATAACAACACTTGGAATTTGGTTCCACATAAAAATAAATTTGGATTAGTCACGTCACCTGCTTTGCAAACTTTGTCCCCGCATGTATATATGCAACCCATGCTTTAATTCATATTGATCGAATTGGATTATCATTTAATTTGTTCATAAACGGGTGGCCGTGGATCGATGACTGTCAATTCTGTTTTTTTTTTTTTTAATTGATCAACTAGCTAGCTGATATTTTACGAAATAACTTCCCAGAGACAGGGATTTGATCAACTTCTTTGGTCTAAAGCTGTTGATATTGAGGGGGAATGATCGATAAACCTTAATTTCCTATATATATATGATAAGTCATTACAAGATGCATCTAGCTAACTTATTATAGAGTTTCGATTTTATGTATTGTTTATGTCGATCTCTTGAGTGTTTCTATATATGTAAATCAAACGGCTATTTCATGAATAGACATTAAAAACATCAAATCAGTTTATCATTTTCAGAAAATGCATCAGGTGAAGATATATATGCATAAATACACACAGATATGCATCTTAATATTCACATCCTTTTTTTTTATGATTTCTTTAATTTCCTCCTTAAACTCTAGGAAGATGATAAGTACCCTCCGCACAGTAAATCGTATGTCCACCTCTGTGCAAGTCAAGATATATATTTAAAGATATGCAAAAATATACTTTAGTATATATAATTAATCTGATTTTCTTATTGAAGATTTGCAGTTGAAAAGCCATATATGCATGCATGTGTCAACTGCATGTAAATTATGCTTATGCTGTTTTATTTCATTGTGCTGAAGGAATTAGGTCTGGTGATGATAATGATCAGGAATTACACGCTACCTATATAATATACAAGAATATTGGCTATATGATCAACAGCTATGATCAAGAATAAATTCGTATAAGTTATATATGGTAACCAAATCTGCCAATTAATCACCATTAAATTTACCCAAACGATATAGGGAGAAGTGGAGAACTATATAAAAATTTGTTGACCATGACAAGGACATATCTCAATGGAAAAATTGTTTAGCAAATGGTTTTTCATTTTCGGCACATATTTAGCGAGGAGAATGGTGTTGCAGACTCCTTGGCCAATTTTGGAGCAGAGAATGATCGATGGTTGTTATTGGTGGTCTTTAGTCCTCCTTGTGCAGTTTTTGTTTATGCTTGTGATTTGAATTCTATGACTAGTTACCGTTTTCGCTAGGTGACTTATGTCTTTTGCTCATTTTGGTCTTTTCTCTAGCTTTTTAATTGCTTTGTTTTTGTCTTTTTTTCTTCGGGGTTTTGGTTTTAATTAAGTCTCTCCTGTTGTACCATTTTTATTTTATATCAATAAATTAAGTTCTCCTGATTCCGTCGAGGTCCAAAAAAATAAAAAAGGACATATCTGAGTGACGTTCAGATACGATGCGGTTTAATTAAGAGTCTTTTAGCTACGGATGCTCAATACAAGCACTTGCAAACCTACGTAGAAATTGTAAATTAATTTCCTATTACGTCTGTATATATTTATGCCAGGGTATGCATATATATCTTCAAGTCAGTTCAAGTAGGATCATGAAAATCAAGTGATTCTGATTTGTCGGAATATTTTATGCAGTTGGGAAGACTAGGTATGAAAACCTATGATGAATAACGTGCTAAAGCCGAATCCCAGAATAGTTTGCTCGCGTGCATGTGGATTGGAATAAAATTCCATTCCAAAAATTTACAACTAATCTTTCAGATATATATATATCCTGCTAGCTAGCTTATATGTGCTGACCAACTTGGGAAATTCTCATGAATTGATAACATTATTATTGGACCAAGTCCCCTATGATATATATATATATATATGACACAAAAACGTAGATATATATAATATATATATACCAAATACCACATTTCAATTGATTGTACAGGGTTGGATATTATATATAGGATTTGGATTTATGTATAAATAAACAAAGTTGTTCATGTACAAATGTTCGCACGTTTACATTTGATATCAAGCGCTCGGTAATTAACACCGCTGAGAGCTCAGTGAATTTTAAAAAAAACAAACGATCGTTTCGAGTGCTGCTTCATTTGCCTATTTTTTATGACGGGTTCACCTCAATCATACTCTCCTAGAGTCTAGAATGGCCTTTTTGGAGGCATTATAGGGTTTAACTCTCCGCTCAAAATCTCAGAGTTAAACTCATAAACACCGAAAAACCAAATCCGAGTGCTCAACACAGAAAAATTATACATTACCAAGTATGTGCAAACATTTGCACCTAAATGGGCCTATATAAATAATTAATTAGACAGTTAATTTGCTTCGTAGATGAAATATGCCTTCTATGTCTTGTCTGAGGTTGGTTGTTAATTGAGTCCTTTATATATACCCCTATTTTGAATACCCCATTTTAAAATAGGCCCATTATGTAAACTAAGTGTTTTTGTTTTTTTATTTTCTGATTTCAGATAATAGTTTGGGTGTGTTTTTTATTATATTTACGAAATATGCCATTCCTCCTTATCAGGTATGCAAATACGTTTAGCAACATCCAAGCCTAAAATGTTGAAGCGTTGCCTCCTTTCTGATGCCATATAATTAGCAAGAATCACTCCTATAGTCAAATAGGTTTATTACCACAAAATCCTCTAAATATTATGATTGCAAGAATCACTCCTATAGTAGATGAGAGAATTAATGGGTCACTACATGTGTATTAGGGCTTCTGCAATTGATCAGAGAAATGAGAAAGTGAAGAAAGTGAAGCTGCAGTTCTGGGTTACAACATCAAATTTTAGGGGTTTGGGAGATTGACACCTACAGTGGAGGTTTGTTGGTCATGCGATCAGAGAAACGTATTGGAACCTCTACTGTAGGTATGATCACAGAATCGGGAAAGTGAAGAAAGTGAAGCTTCAGTTGTGGGTTACTACATCAAATTTTAGGGATTTGGAGGTTTCAAACCTACGGTGGAGGTGTGTTGTTCGTGTGATCAGAGAAACCTATGGTGGAGGTTTGTTTGAGACCAACAGATTGTAACCTGTACTATAGATATGACTAAGTACACCTTCTTCTATTTCCTTCAATCTTACAGAAATTAATTTGTTTTTTACCTGCATCTAATGTAAATAAGAATGCTTAGCGATTGATTGTCAAAATAATCTTTTTTGTGTGAATGAGTTTTGATCCTTTACTATTTCTTTTATCGAAATCAGTTTGATCCTTTACTATTTCTTTTATACTACCTATTCAAAAGGTTTGATATATTTACATGGTTTGAAATTCATAATCTACCTTTTCATAATTAAGTTGCCTATTCACAAGGTTTGGTATTTGTAAACTACCTTTGCGCAAGGTCTGATAGTCATAAAACACATTTTAAAAGGGTTTGGTCGTAACACATAACCTTCTTCTAACGTTTTTTAGTCAGAAACTACCACTACAAGAAAAACATATTTGGGCGACCAAACTTTGGGTAGTTACCTTTTACCATGGGTAGTTAGCCTGGTGAACCATTTTTTTTTGTTTTTTTGTATCTATGAAACCTTAGTACTAGGGTAATTAATAAGAAACTTCATACTGCAAACATGTGATGAATGGACCTTTTGCGAGGGATTTGACATTAAATTGGATAAGATCATACATATTTTGAAATTTGAAAACAAAAACCATAAATGAAAAATATTAATATTCAACTTCATAAATTAATGACAATTAATTAAAAAAAAAATTGATGACAATACCTTGAAATAAGGCATTAATTGACAAACACAAAATTTACCTTTTTTCAACTCAAAGGGTAAAAGAGGAAATCACAAAAATGAATTTTCTGTATAAAATATAAAATCCTACGTGACAAATTCAAAAATGGGTTTATATAAAAGAGATGAGGTAATATCAAATTGGGCCTCATAAATTGGTGTATATCTAATTAACTCTTGTTAATTCCTACACATTCTATAACATATTAATGTATCTCTTTCTATGTTTGCTCCTCTATATATTAAACCATAAGAATTGGATTTTTTTTTTACTACATGAGGGAGGAGAATTTGAACTTAGACCTCTATGATATTGTAGAGAAAAAACCATTAGATCAATAGGTGGTTGGTAATAAAAATTGGAATTTATTATATATTAATTTGTTTTAATCATATATAATATATTATATATAATTAATGTTCATGCATGTTTTGACTAAACACATGCATGTATGCAGTGCATGTGTTCTTTGTTTGGTGAGGTAAGTGATCGATGATTGTCTGTTTCAAAGTGGTTATAACCAATTGTATGCACCCATAAATGGAATATTAAACATATTGTGTTACAGCTTTCATTTCATGTCTCTCAAGGACCAAGTGGTCATCTTTCCAATAATGGTACATATATGTAAAGTACTTAGCTTTCCATGACGTTGCCTAAACGAGCATGCACTCCCTCTTCTTTCATATATCTTCCTCTTTAGTATTTGTAAGAGTTACAACTTACAAGGGAATTATTAATACTTTAGGGTTTTTACTACCTGCATAGATCTGGCTAACTGCTATGACCTTTCGATCTCTCAAATCATCAAAAATGAATAATGTTATTCGTTGCTTTAGAATAGAGCATGTAGAAAGATGCATGTTCTTTCATTGTACTTGCATTTCCTTTTCTGGGATTTCATATTAATATAATTTACTCTGGAAGACAAGAAGCTCTCAGAAAAGCAAAAAGGATATGGGAATCTTAATTGTTATGGGGTAGTCAATCATAAGCGCACACATAAACACACGCGTAGATGCTTATTGGTTGCGATTTGTTGACCACACATGCCTCTATCTGATGGCATTGGCTGAAATACAAAGTGAGAAATGACCACGGAATGCTATTCCTTGCGGAAAAAAGTTGTGGGGAGGCAAATATGCATGTTTTAAAGATTCTAGGGAATGGGAATCAATGTGGGAATCTAAACTCAAACTAATTAAAGCCAATAGGTCATATTCTCAAGTCAAGAATATCTGGTTATTCTTCTCTTCCCAAAGCCACAAAAAATGGGTTCCTATTAGTTCCCACCCACCTGTTTTGCTCCTTTATTTTAGTTAATTTAGATGCTGTTTCAACACACTAGTAATGATATATGTATGTATGTATAACGTCTACATAGCTAGCTAGCTTATAATGTCCTTGTAGCTAGAACAGAATATTGCCATGTTTAGAGATTGCTTATGTTTTATGAGGTTTTCAATGTTTTAGGAATGTTTACCCGTTAATATTCCTTTTGCACTACTCTTCCATTATATAGAGCTCATATTGACTTCAGCGTAACTAGCTACACTGGTCGAGTTATAAAAAAGTCTAAGCTACACTTTTAGTCTCTCTAGTATGATAGAATTTTAATTTTGGTCCTTATTATTTAAAAGTGTACAAGCATATATACTCCTGCATGCAGTTTGCTTTTAAGTACCTTTGCAATCAAGTCCAAATTATTACCTTTGCCAATAGAACTGACAAAAATATATATATATATATATGTTAGATAGTTATTATGTTTGGGCCTTAACCTTGTAACACTAGGATTACCTTGTATTACTTGTGCCCTAAGCCATTGGGCCTATATTGTACTTGTATAAATATTTCTACTCATTAATGAGAAGATCATCCATTTTACCAAAACTCACATATATGTATCATGAGAGCAAACCCCTCTCGGATGCTACTCTCTTTCGGCAATTGGTTGGCTGCGTGATACCAAGTGAAAATTCGGTGTGAATTTTTGGGTAATTTAATTAAATAGCCTCATTTAATCAATGTTAAGCTTTTTTGTAGGGCCCAAAACTTACTTTAATAGCTCTTTTAATGTGAAATGTCTATAACACCCTTCATATAAAAACCCAAATTTTTGTACTATAGCTTTTTTTTTCTTTTTTTTTTTTTTTTTTTTTTTTTTTCTTTCTCTCTCTCTCTTCCTCATCTGATCTCACTTTCACTTCCCCTCCCTCCCTCCCTCCCTCCCTCCCTCCTTAATCGAAGGATGCAACTAAATAAAAAAAGCTGGAGAATTGAAGATTTACTGCAAACCTCTCTCTTATTGTTTCTTCTCTTTCATCATTTTGTTTGTTAATTTTAAATAAAAAGGCTGGAACAAAACATATCTTAATTGAACTAAAAAAAACTGGGAAGAAGAAGATCTGGACTTTAACACATATTAATTTTTGGAGAAGATTTGTCATCAAGATCGATTAATTTTAAAAGATGCTTGGAGATCTATTAATGTAATTACTACAAACAAATATGATGAAGCAAGTTTAATCAAGCAAGCAATTGAACCCAGCTAGTTTATTGTTAATTGATCCCCATATTGCTTTTAATCAACCCACGAATTGATGAATGAGTTTTTAATCAACCCACCGTAAAATAAGGGGAAAAAATTGATGAATGAGTTTTAATCAACCCACCGCTCATCCAAAACCAGATCTGGGCACATTGAGGGAATGGATCTCAAAACCAGATCTGGATTCAATGTAGAAGAAGAAGATACAATGGTTGACACTATGCGGTGGAATTTTCGACGGACATGATGGTTGACATGATTTTTCGGTGGAATTTTTGTCGACACTTAAATCTTTTTCGGTGGAATTTCTTGTCGACATGATGGTCGACACAAATTTTTGGTCTAACATGGATAAATGGAAAGGATTGATCCATTTGGACCCATTGCCTCGCGCAGTTGCCCACTCAGGGTCTTGCAATCCACACACATCCAGCCAGGTTTAGCTCTGATACCATTCTGTAACGTCCCGAACCTCAGGCCCATAAACACACTGGAACCTTACTATTTGAACCCCTTTTTCAAATGATGAGCCATGCATTTAACAAAATAATTAAATACATATAATAAATCAGAGTGTGAGCCCAAAAACATTTATGTAAAATTACTGTATAAAAACAATTACATAAATCAAAGGCTTATTCATACCATTGCCCCCTGTAAGATACACTTTTTTTCACTTTGCCCCCTGAAACTTAAATTCTTTCAGTTTGCCACCTCAACTTCAAACAGTTGTTGCAAAAAACCCTATGCCGTCAACTCTGTCAATTTTTCTGTTAAAAAAGCTGATGTGGCACCTATATGACATGGGTGGAACCCTTTTCTAGGTATGTAACATCCATGCAGACACTAAAAATTATAAAAAATATGATTATATGAGTAGGGGACGTTGCAAATTTCGAGCTTAAAGTCAATTTTTTATAATTTTTAGTGTCTGTATGGATGTTACATAACTAGAAAAGGGTCCCACCTATGCCATATAGGTGCCACGTCAGCTTTTTTAACGGAAAAATTGACAAAGTTGACGGCATAGGGTTTTTTACAACAACTGTTTGAAGTTAAGGTGGCAAACTGAGAGGATTTAAGTTTCAGGGAGCAAAGTGAAAAAAAGTGTATTTTACAAGGGGCAATGGTATGAATAAGCCTAAATCAAAATGGGTCCCACTACCTCGTCTTCTCCCTACTGCCTCCTCAGCCTGCTTAACCTGCAAAATACAAACCCTACACCACGTCCATGGTGTACTGGGTTATACAACAAACCCGATAAACTTGAAAGCTCGTATGAGTGAAATGACTTAAACAAATATCCTCAATAATTCTTTAATTTTCATACTCAATAATAATCCATAATAACATCAAAGTATAAATAATAATTATCCAATCACATAATATTTCAATCACCAATGATCCGAGCATCAAGATAATCATAATTCCGGTATCCACATCAAGTCCCATTAATAATAATAATAATCATTCTGACAAATCAATTGCCTAATCGTCAACTATTAACCTCAACCTCAATCATTCACATCTTAATTAATAACCTCAAAGCATAATCACCATCATTTCCACCTTCATTGATTCAAGCCTAAACTTTACCAAATCCTAGCAAACAATGCACACAAGAAATCAAGCAAACAGTTAAACTAACTAATTTCACTCAATGTGCAACCACTAACTAATTTCGAATCAAATAATATGGATATCATCATAATCTTAACATGCAAGAACAATCAAACTAACTCATAAATAAATTGAGAAACAAAAGAAACATAACATATATAAATTCTCAATTCATTGTTGAACAAATAACTAAACTAATTGAACAATTGAAATAAAAGAAAACTAAGAAAAAGCATAGAGGGGGTTGCGGCACAAGAAGGAGCAAGAGAGAGAGACCACACAAGCTAGTCCTCACGGGTAGGGTTAGCTACGGCTTGCGGCAAAGTGGCTCTCTTCTTCTCTCTCTCAATGTCGACTACTCTCTCTCTCTCTCTAGAAATAGTGTAAAGTGTTAAAAATCTAAGATTAATTGTTCTGAATTATGAGAGAATGGGGTCCTTATATAGGAGTGAGGAGGTGAAGCTTTCCTTGTCCCGCAAGGCTAGGGTTTTCAGCAAAGAGTTGGGCTTTGGGCTGAATTTGGACTCTTTTGGGCGTCACTTCCGTTTCTGCTCGCGGAACTGCTGCGCTACCTCCACTAAAATAGCTATATCTTGAGTTACGCAACTCGGAATCGAAATCCGTAAACTTCCATGCGAAGCTCACATCCGTAGCTTTCCAACCATATATGGCATGACACCTGATTCGATCTGGATAATTACAGAATCACTGTCGAAATTCATGCTCTGTTTTACAGGGTTTTGACTTCTTCTTCAACTAGGATTTCTTGGGATCTTTGACTGAATCTTGTGAGATTTTCCTTGAGCATGAAGGATTCCTTCCTTGGGCCTTGGATGAGCTGTGTGAGTGCGGCATAGGTTTGGGCTCTTGGACCTTGGAATGACACAACTTGGGCTTCCTCCAATTGGGCTTGCAATAGGCGCATGGCCTTGGTCCTTTGGGCTAGGGTTATGCGCATGGCCCATAGTGCATGGGCTGCATGTGTGATCCATGTCATGTGATGATGTGGCGCGGTTGACCATTGACTTTGACCTTTGACCAAAAGTCAACCTTGACAAAAAAGATTCTCCAAAAGATTCTGTTTAAGATTCTCCAAAGATTCCTTCTAGATTCCAGATCCTTCTAGAATATTCCCTCAAGATTTTTTTTTTCATTTTTTCCATTTTTAGCTCAAAATAGCCTCATTTAGCTTCTTTCTTCAAAATAGCCTCATTTAGCTTCTTTCTCCATCATTTCTTCATTTAACCTACAAAACACTAAAACAAACTAACAAGACCTAAAATATCGAGTTCTTGCACTATACGTTAGGAAATTAGTATCATAAAATGATGCAAATTGGACACTCAACAGGTGGCCGGATGACGAATCTACCGAGGAAGAGGGTGGGCAGAGATGGAAGAGAGAGAAAAGAGAAGGGGAGAGACGCGGGGGAGAGAGAGTGAAATGCAAGAATAAAAATTTGGTTTTTGGTTTTTAAAACTCCTTTAATGCGAAATTACAAAAATGCCCTCACTTTGAACGTCCATAAAAACCAAACCGTAACTCCGTTTTACGCGTTCTTCGTATCTACGAACTCATGACCTTCCCAACAAGTCCAAAGTCAAAATCAAAAGTCTACTAACTTAAAAAGTCAACTTTTGGGTCAAGCCCAATTTAAAACAAAAATTAAAATTAAATTAAAACCTTTTTATTTTCCAAATAAATTCTCAAAATATTTAAAATAAATCTTTGAAAAATACAGGGTCTCATACTTGTGATTTATGGGAATTTTTCTTGGGGATTCGGATGCCTTTGTGGAAGCATAAAGCCTCTATTTATAGTGGTAAAACCATAATAGGTGCCTTGGAACCCAAAAGTCCTGATCTTTTGAAAGGTTGTAACGGGTAAGGATCCTTAAGAGTTATGACTCTTGATCTTCCAAATCTCGGTTGCTTGTCCTGGACTCTTCCTCCTTAGGTCTGATATGTTTAACTGGGCTTCAGCCTGTGGGCTTCTTGACCACGGCCCGTTTTTAACTTGCTTTTTTTTTTCTTTGGGTCTAGCGTCATAACAGCCCAAAGCCCTCATTTTGGCCCATTTGCGTATGGTGCAAAAATTTGACCGACTGGTTGAGGAAGCACATTTGCTTTTCCTAAGCATTAAATGCACTTATCACACGTGAGAGCATGTACAATGGTATGGCTAAATGCTATGCTATATGCTAAATATAGCAGAATTGATAAAAAAGCTCACTACAATGGGATAGCTAAATTTAGCATTTGTTATGCTATTGCTAAATTTTCCACTATATATAGCAGAAAATTTAGCAATTGCTATTGAGGAACTCAAGAAAAAAGTGGACCCACCATTTGAAAAGTATGGGTAAAGAAAGAATAAAAAACCAAGTGAAAGAAAGTGATTGGTTGAAAAAATGTTGGGTCCCACGAGGAGAAAGAGAGGAAAGGATATTCACATGAATGGAAAAGGTTGCAGCAAGATGCGTGAGGATGGGCAGCTGTCATGGGTTGATTGGCCATGTATTCAAATTTTACAATTCCTAAATTTGACTTTGACATGAAAAATACTAAAATATTAATTTGGGTATTAAAATAATAATATTTAAATATATTTAATATTGGGCTCATATTAAAGATCTCATTATAATATTTACAATGATATAATTATTAAAATAATTTAATATATTAAATTTAATTTATAAGGATATATATGAATATATTAAAAATGTAAACATATTAACATATAGCTATAGCTTTTGTGCCATTGGAGCAAAAAGCACAAAAGCTATTCCTAAATGCTAAAAGTCATGCTAAATATAGCATATAGCAAAAAGCCATTGTACATGCTCTGATAAGACCCTTGAGCTTTCAAACCGTCAACACAGAAATCGAAGCGGTTGGTTTCTCGATTCTCATAGCACTCATACCGAAAAGGAGAATGTCTTTTCAGAACCAATAATTTATAATTAATTCAAAATCAATTCAAACCTTTTTTTCTTCCCTCTCTCTCCTATAAATATCTGACTCCTTCCTTTTCTTCTTAACTTTGCTTTTCGTGATCAAAAAAACCCTAAGCTTTTATCTTTCCTTTCTACACTTCTCCTCACTGTTCCCTTGCAATCTGAATAGTTTCTGTGATCATCTCTTCTTCCTCTTTCTTTGTCATTTGTCTTTCATTCTGTTGTTTGCAATGGCTGCTTCATCTGCAAGTGTAGAAGGAGACGTCGCCGCTGCTTAACTTAAGAGGGTCGGAGGACCATTCTTACTGTTGCACCGCCGGTGGTTGAACGTACGGTTTCAGTAATCGACAATGAGGCATACTTTACCCTCGGTCCTCATTTTGAGGTGGCATTAATTATGCCTGGCGACGATCGGTCTTGCTATGGAGAGAAGGCCAAATAGCCACGGTGGAACTCGGTCCGGCCACAGCATAAATGGTCAACCATAATTGAGGAGTGGGGCTGGTGGCTTCCAAGGATGGAGCACTTCTATGGTGCTCATTAAAGAATGTTGGGCATCTATGATGTCATCATGTTATGTCAGAATGAATTCCCAATTGACCGCAACCTTCTGGCTGGAGCTCTGTGTTTCTGGAACTCGGCCAGGAACACCATGGATTTGAGGTCCGGGCTGTTAACTCCTATGGTCCTTGATGTTTGTGCCATTATCGGTCTTCCTGCGACCGGAGTGGAGGTGAGTGCTCAACTCCACAATCATCCTACTGACGCCAAGTTTAGAATGGGCTGGTCAAGAATACTCAGAAGGCTGTCTGTAACTACAGCACTATGGCCAAGAACTACGGCCACCAGGACACAGCTGCCGAGCTATCATCTGGCCGAAGAGAGCCGCCAAAAGATTATGAACATTCTGCCTTCCTCTTTTATTAGCTTTGTGAGTTTATTTTTGTCAGTGAGTCCGATAAGGGACTCTTGGAGTATGCTTAGTTGGCCGATAGACCAGCTTCGGCCAAAGAACCCTTAGCTTTGACACCATTTTTTCTATCTTATGTATATAGATGCCTTAAAGATATTGTGACCAATGACATGGATCCTCATGTTGCTGGTCCTTCATGGTTTTTCAATTTTGGCTCCAAGTGTATTTCCCGAAGCGTCGTTGGTTGACCTCCTTCCAGTTGACTGGGTTCTCGGCCATTTTTTATCTACGGCCGATGTTCCCAGTCACTCCGTTGATGACTGTTTTAATTTTTTCTACGAGCTTGCTGACCGTGAAGAAGACCAATTTCATCCTTTTCTTTTTTGGTCAGTCCTTGCGTTCCTTACTCTTGATCTCTCCCTCTCTCGGCCTTTCAGCCGATGGTCCCCAATTAGAGAAGATGAGGGAACTTTGGGTCAACGTCTTGGTAACCAAAAATCTACAACTTGGGGTGCTCACTGGGGGAAATTATAAATCTGGAGTCGAGGTTTATCATCCCAATTTTGCGGCCCGTCAATTTGGCTTTACCCAGTCTTGCCCTCAGCCTTTCCACCCTTCATTCAATCGACTTAGCTTTTGGCGGTGTCAGTTCAAGAAAAATAGGCAGTGTTATGTGATCATTGTAAAACTGACTGAGAAGAGAGAAGCTTTGGCAATGGTGGCTCGGCCAACAGCGGCCGGATCTGCGGCTGAATTAAGAGCTTTGTAGACTGACTTGGTGATGCCTTGATTTACTGATCTGACGCCGGTGGCAGCCCTTAAAGCTTTGGGTGGGCTTCAGATCACCCTGCAGGGTCATCCCAGGGCCGTTATAGAAGAAATGGCCGACCCAGTTGAAAAGGCCAAAGGTATAACCTTTCAAACTTTTAGATCCTTAGTTATGCTTATGCTTTTAAAGTTTTAATTTCTTTTCTTGGTGTAGTTGTTTCTACTTCGGCCACCGTTAGTACTCCTACCAGTCCTTCTGCTCCAGCCAAAAGCAAGCGAAAAGTTTCGGCCGTGAGTCCTAGCAGCCCTCCGGTCAGACAAAGGAGGAAGAAAGTGGTGCAAACCACTTAAACTCATGAGGAAGCGATTACGTCAAGGACCGTTACTCTTGAGCACACTGTGCAAGAACAAGTGGCTATCCTTGTAGGTTTGCAAATTCCTGTTCCTCCAGTTACGACGGTCGAGCTTCCAGTGACTGCTGCACCAGTTGTCTCTCAAGTTTTAACTTCCCCCTCTTCGACTGTTGCTACCACGGCCACTACCATGGATCCTCCAATTATAATATCTAGCTAACCGGCCGAGAAATTGGTCACCGGCATCAGTCAACCTGTTGTTGTTGACGTCACTTCGGCCCCTTTGGCTGATGCAACCGTGGTACATGTGGAAAGGGTCGTCATGGCCAATGTAACAGTTAAGGAAGAGACTGAAGAAGAAGAGAGTGAGGATGAAGAAGAAGATGGTGAAGAGTCTGACGACAGTTAGGAGGAGGCTATTAACAGTGACTCAGTAAGTCCTGCTTCTCATACTTACTTCATGATCTCTTTTTATCCATTCATTAACAATCTTTTATTCTGCAGAGTCTTGATGTTCTAACCCCAGCCAAGGGTAAGGTCGTGGCCATAGGAAGTCGGCATGCTGAGGAGGCTGAGGGTGACCTTGCCTCTAATAGTGAAGATGTAAGTTATAAGGTTATATTCATATATTTAGGTTGGTTCTAATTTATAATACTTATAGCAATTTCTTCTGTTCATTTTCAGAAATATTTTCTTGATGCGGCCCAGGTTGCAGAGTTTCGGTCAAAGGTTATGGACAGCCTCTCCCCAGAGATGAGCTATCCGGCCGAGGTGCAGACAGCTCTTAAGGAGGTTAAGGATTCGTTGTCAATGAATTTTGATTATCTTTTGGACAACGATATCTTTGAGTCTTTTGTCTTGCACCTTAAAGTTCTTCTTCAGGCATCCGTCTTCTCGGCTGAGGATGAGGCTGAGATTAAGGCTAGGCAGGCGATCGTGGAATCTCTTCGTGACCTCTACCGAGCAGCATCCGCAGCCTGGAGTGAAGGTTCGGCCGTTAAGCGAAGATATTCGGCGAAGTTGGTGACCATTTACCAAACCTTGGGTCCTTAGAACCAATTGGCCGCACCGTTCTCCACACTAATTGATTTTCCTAAAACCTCTTGAACTTTTTCTTTTTATCATATGACCAAGCTACGGTGAACGGAGTTGTTCCTGTGGTCGTTCTCTTTGAAGTCCAAAAGGCCCACAAAGTATTAGGGAGGTGATTGTGCCAATCCCTTGGTTTATCATGCACCATCTTGGCCAAAATCCCTTTAATTATTTTATTACTTGCCTTGGCCTGCCCATTTCCTTGAGGGTAATAAGGTGTCGAGGCTGTCATTTTTACTCCAAATTTCCTAACATATTCTGGAACGTCTCGAGCCACAAAGACCGAAGCACGGTCAGTGGTTATAATTTCAGGCACTCCAAACCTTTGCATTATGTCTTCTTTAATAAATTTAATGACCTATCAACTTATAAGGTCTTTCCTCCACCCATTTAGTGAAGTAGTCAGTGGCCACCAATATGTAAGTTTGGCCATCTGAAGAAGGAGGAAAGTTTTTCTCCAATCATGTCCATTCTCCATCCTTTAAATGGCCATGGTTTCATAATTGGGTTTCAAGGTACTGCCGGTGCATGCTGTACCGGGCCGTGTAGCTGACATGAAACACATCCCTTAGAATATTCAACACAATTTTTTAGGATGGTTGGCCAATAATAATTGTGTCGCCGTAACAACCATTTGGTCTTTTGATCGGACTGGTGTGCTCCACATATTCCTTCATGGACCTAAATACTCCGGCTATGACAAGACCGCCCCCGGATTTCCACCCTGAAACCCAAAGAGGTCCTGCGGGATACAAAAATCAGGGAAAATCCTACCGAAAATTCGGCAGAACCTCTCCTGAAAATGGACTAACCCAAAATTTTATAACCTGTTAAAACACACTTCTAAATTTCCAACTGCCCTACCACAACCAATTTGGGTCTCCGACCCAACATAAAATTTACAATTTTATAAGGTTACAACCAAACATCAGAGCCAAACTACAAGATAAGGTTTACAGGAAATCCTACACTATACAATACGAAGAGAAAGCCCGCCTCGACGAGAAAATTGTGACTGGCTGCCGCTTCCACCTGGGGGAACCATTAAAACACAAAGAAAATGACTCACGGTGAGAAAGACCTAGTGAGTGGATGAACAAATCAAATGATAACAAAGTTAATAAGGTAAAACATTTTATTAATATTCTCAATTGCACAAACACAATAGATTTCCCCCATTTTAAAATATGCTTTGAACTGATAAAAAGAATGACTAAAAATATTTTTATCTAATAAAGTTTTTAGGATTATCGTTGGCCATATAAGTACCCATTTGACGGGCTCCACATTGGTACCGTACAAGACCGTCGCACCAAGTGGAGCGTCTACTTAACCTTCCACCCGCATCGTCGTAACGCCGTCATGCGAGTGGATTTACGGTGTCCCTTGTACCGTCGCAACACCGTCATACAAGTGGACACACGGTGGCCCTTGTACCGTCGAATCGCCGTCGTACAATAAGCCAAAGTGTCGTACATGCACGTTGATTACCCTTCCACCGGCACAGTCGCAATGCCGTCATGCGAGTGGACTTATGGTGTCCCTTGTACCGTCGAATCGCCGTTATACAAGTGGACATATGGTGGCCCTTGTACCGTCGAATCGCCGTCATACAATAACCCAAAGTGTCGCACGTGCACGTAGACTACCCCCAAAGGGCGAGGCATCCCGGCACACGGCCCAAAGCCTATGTGTGTGCCGTGATGGGTCCCAAAGACCTCCTTAATAATCGGTGGGTACTTAGACGGCCTATTAAATAATTTGTTTAATTATTTAATAACCCTTATATCAACATGGCAAATAATTCAATCCATTTAAAATATTTATTAATGCAAAACGGACTTTACTCAATTCATTATTTCATTATTTAACTCATAATTTCAAAAGTAATATAAAAAAAACCATAAAACCCATAAACTTTGCAAGCAAAAGAAAATCCACTCAAAATATTGGAGCCTAGTGTCGGCCTCCGGATGAATCACCTCTAGTCTCGGGAGCGTCGCCGAAATCCGGGATGTTTAGAGGTCGGAGATGGTCGAAATCGACGAAGGACGGCGGCGAGGCTGGGTGCTTTTCCGCCTGGTTTTTTCGTTTTCGAGTGGCTGACCGGCGAAGAGGGAAGGCTGGGGATGTCGATCGGCCTGAGGGGAGGTCACGCCGGTGAGGCCAGTGGTAGTCGACGGCGAGCTGTGTGGTGTTGGCCAGGTGGTGCAGAGGCGGTTGCGAGGGAGAGAGAACAGAGAGAAAAGGGAGTGCGGGGAGAGAGAAGGAAAAATGCCAAGAGAGAGAGAGAGAGAGAGAAAAAAAAAAAGGGGGTGTGTTGAGTAATTTCCTCGGGGTCGTTGTGAGTCCCCAACTAATTGATTTGAGTGTGCATGATTGTTATGAGCATGTTTTAGTATTGTGTGTATATTTGGTGTTCTTTTCATTCTAATAGTGTTCCATAACATATCTTGCAATTCTATGTCATTTGGCCTTGTTGATATGAATTTAGGTTGTGATTAGCATTACTAATGATTATATGCATAATAAAGTAGACTTGCATGACCTAAGTGAGCTTTTGAGCCCTGTTCTTCAATTCTTGAGTGTTGCGCGCCACTCTGATTCTATCATTGTCATATAAGTCGTTGTTTTGATCTCATTGTCTTTCATTTGGTCATTTGCTTGGAATATGCATAATCTTGAATCAATGAGCTAGAACTCTTTTCTTGTGTACACAAAGCATGTCGTATTTGCATAACTCTTGAGAAATGAATTTAGGCCCTGTTTGTGTACCCCATAGCTTGAAAGCCTACCCATTACATGTTTTATCCTTAGTTACCCATTTTGAGCCTTTTAAGCCGTTTTCTTTGTTACCCCATACCAAACCCTAAGTTTGGGGGTGCTACACCCCTTTTACCCGTTTTACCCTTTTATGGTCTTGCAAGTTGTTTATATGTTGATTGAGGTGAAAAAGAGGTGAAAATGCATAGCTTATACAAAAATGTGTTAGAAAAGTATGTATGCCGTGCCCAAAGAACAGAAAAAGAAAAGAAATCAAAGAAAAAAAGATGGGACGGTTTCAAAAGAAAAAGTGAGCAAAAAGAGTTCAAATTGAGCTATGAAGTGTAGAGAAGCAAAGTGTACCTCAGAATGTTCTAGTAATACTTGCAATTCCATGAATTTAGCCCTTTGTGTTTCCTTTTCATTTCAATACCCTATCCTTGCCTAAGCCTTCATTATAACACTATTAAAGCCCTAGCTGATCTCAAGAGGTGTGTATTATACTTATGTGGAGTCTATTTAAGAAGGGAGCCTATGGTTATTGATTCTATTTCAAACATTTGTATTCCTTTCATGAGATATTTCTAAAATGTGCCTTTATTTCATGTACATATGTGAGTTAATTGTTTTTGTTACATATTTCCTCTCACATATACTTTTGAGTGCACATATCAACCCAATTCTTGAGTGTTTATCATGGAGAGTATGCCATAGTGAGGATTGGAGTTGAATCTATTATGTATGTATTGATTTAGTTTTGTTTGTCTAATACTTGGATTTGTGTCAAGGATAGCCTATATGACAACAGAGGAGCGAGGTATGTTATTTGGAATGTTATTAGAATTTGGAGAATACAATTTATATGCCTTGCTTTCCTATGTGATTAATGGTTGTGCGCATGAATTCAGTTGTTGGGATGTTAGAGTCAGTCTTGAGTCTTTTCTTTCCTTTATTTGCTCGAGGACTAGCAAAATCTAAGTTTGGGGGTGTGATGAGTGTGCATTTTGCATCACTTTATGATACTAATTCCTTAACCTAGAGTGTTAGAACTCGCTATTTTGTGTTTCTTGTCTTGTTTTTGTGTTTTCAGGTCAAATGAAGCAGAAATGAGAAAAAGAAGCAAATGGAGCCATTTTGGGACATTTCCTGGTCAAACCAGGAAAACGAGTGAAATCCTGGTCAAACCAGGAAAAGTGCAGAAATCCTAGTCAAATGAGGATTCCTAGTCACACTAGGAAACATCAAGTCCAGAACCATCATTGCGGAGCCAGAAATGTGAAATCCTGATTCGAACAGGAAATCCTGGTTGAACTAGGAAACCTAACCCAACTAGGGAAAGGAGTCCTAATGACACTAGGAGACCCCAGGGGCAATATGGTCATTACGAGAAGTCGAAATGGATAAGGAATCTCTCATTTTCAAGGAATCCTAGTTGCACCAGGAAATGTTGTTCAAGGTTCCAGAAGCTTCCAGAAGGTGGTGGACATCCATGGAAATGAATGGAGGGAAGAAATGAATTTGAATTCAAATGGAAATGAGGGGCAAAATGGGAAGTCAAAAGTGGAGGGCCCATGGGCCCTAGGGATGCCGAACCAAGATGGGCCATGCATGCACATGCATGGGCCCAAACCCTAGCAGCCAAAGAGCCCATGCGCAAGCCCAAGATGCAAGCCCAAGGTGGAAGCCCATGGAGTGAAACCCTTGCCCATCTTATGCATGCCACT
>QANW01009302.1:70241-85800 GCA_003254865.1 Dryas drummondii | reverse complement strand
TATCCTAAGATAATATTCATGAGAAAAGAGATCATAGATGACATACAGTACATTAATTTGGAGCCATGCGCTATGTGTTTGTCACTCTCACAGATCGTAACGACTCTTGCATGGGTAACAGCTGCCTTAGCTTAGAACTAGGGAACATGCAAGTTAACTGGCTAAGGAAGGCCCAAGAAGCTCTTAGTTTATGCACAGTAAGGGGAGTAATTGCTAAAAGTAACTAGCCAAACCTTTTAGTAGACGAACTTTGTTGACATGTTTATATATTGATTGTTAATATCCATAGTAGAGTGAATGGTATGCTAGTGGTGGATTCTGACCCCTAGTGTTTCTTTATTATTGTTTTATCCAAATTCATTCAGTTGTTATTTTAAAGTTTTGTCATTTATCTGTTAATTTGTCTACTCTCAAAAACCAATCTAAACCCCCCATTTGCGTGTGTGAGTTAGAGTTGAGTTAATTGAATTTAATTGAGTTAGTAATCGTACGCTAGTACAATTCCCTGTGGGATCGACCTCGTATTTGTAAGCTTTGCTACTTAGCGATTCGTGCACTTGCGAGTTAACCTAGAGCTCAGAAAAAGGTTATTTAATTTGCTCTAGGAAAACATACAACAGTAATCGTACGCTAGTACAATTCCCTGTGGGATAGACCTCGTATTTGTAAGCTTTGCTACTTAGCGATTCGTGCACTTGCGAGTTAACCTATAGCTCAGAAAAGATTATTTAATTTGCTCTAGGAAAACATACAACAAAGGGGAAGCACTTTCTCATGTTTGGATTAGCGTTCTAGTGCTATGAAATCATATTTGGTGTTAGGAACGCACGAAACGTCATTTCAGTGCATACTTGGTCAAATTTCATCAAAATTGCACCAAAACGTGTCTGGTTGGGAAGAAAGACATGGAGAAGAACTTTCTCATGTTAGGATTAGCGTTCTAGAACTATTGAACCACATTTGGTGAAAGCAACGCATGAAATCGTCCTTTTCGATGCATACTTTATCCAATTTCGTCCAAATTGCACCAAAACTTTCTCGGTTGGCAAGAAAGACAAGGGGAAACACTTTCTCATGTTACGATTAGCATTCTAGACCTATTGAACCACAATTAGTGTTAAGAACATTTGAAAACGTCATTTCAGTGCACACTTGGTCCAATTTCGTGAAAATTGCACCAAAATGTGCCCGGTTGGGAATAAAGACATGGGGAACGCTAATCCTAACATGCAAAAGTGCATCCCTTGTCTTTCTTGGCAACCGGACATGGTTTGATGCAATTTGACGAAATTTGACGAACTATTCACCGAAATGACGTTCTTGAGCGTTCTTTACACCAAATGTTGTTCAATAGGTCTAGAACGCTAATTCTAACATAAGAAAGTGCTTCCCCTTGTTTTTCTTGCCAATCGGGCAAGTTTTCGTGCAATTTAGACAAAATTGGACCAAGTATGCACCAAAAATGACGTTTTCTTACGTTCTTAACACCAAATGTGGTTCAATAGATATAGAACGCTAATCCTAACATGAGAAAGTGCCTCCCTAAGTTTTTCTTGCCAACCGGGCAGGTTTTGGTGTAATTTGAACAAAATTGGACAAAGTGATGAGTGTGCATTTTGCATCACTTTATGATACTAATTCCTTAACCTAGAGTGTTAGAACTCGTTATTTTGTGTTTCTTGTCTTGTTTTTGTATTTTTAGGTCAAATGAAGCAGAAATGAGAAAAAGAAGCAAATGGAGCCATTTTGGGACATTTCCTGGTCAAACCAGGAAAACGAGTGAAATCCTGGTCAAACCAGGAAAAGTGCAGAAATCCTAGTCAAATGAGGATTCCTAGTCACACTAGGAAACATCAAGTCCAGAACCATCATTGCGGAGCCAGAAATGTGAAATCCTGATTCGAACAGGAAATCCTGGTTGAACTAGGAAACCTAACCCAACTAGGGAAAGGAGTCCTAATGACACTAGGAGACCCCAGGGGCAATATGGTCATTACAAGAAGTCGAAATGGATAAGGAATCTCTCATTTCCAAGAAATCCTAGTTGCACCAGGAAATGTTTTTCAAGGTTCCAGAAGCTTCCAGAAGGTGGTGGACATCCATGGAAATGAATGGAGGGAAGAAATGAATTTGAATTCAAATGGAAATGAGGGGCAAAATGGGAAGTCAAAAGTGGAAGGCCCATGGGCCCTAGGGATGCCGAACCAAGTGGGCCATGCATGCACATGCATGGGCCCAAACCCTAGTAGCCCAAAAGCCACACGCAAGGAGGTAGATGGCAGCCATGCATGCGCATGCATGCCATGCAAACCCTAGCAAGACAAAGGGCCATGCGCAAGCCCAAGGTGACAAGCCCAAGGTGGAAGCCCATGGAGTGAAACCCTAGCCCATCTTGTGCAAGCTACTGAAGCCCAACATGGAAGCCCAACATGCAAGCCCAAAGCCCAAGACTACCAGCCCATGCGCCAAGGAGGGACCCTAGCTAGGCTAGGCGTGAGCCACTCAAGCCCATAAGGGAGCAGCCCATCACGCCAAGGCCTGATCAGCTAGCCCAAGCTGAAGCCGCAAGGCACTAGGAAAAGGAAAACCCTATGCAGCCGCAAGTCTCTTCCTTGCCTCTCAAGGAAGGCTTCTCCTATTTAAACCCCCTCATTCAGACTTTTAGAGAACACTTTTTCTCCTCCTAAGTTCAGCCGAAATCTCTCTTTCCCCTCCTAGTTTTATTTTTCTGTTTTAGGGTTTTAGTTTCAGACTTTTATTTTCTTGTAAGGTGAGCCGAATTCAGAGAGAGGTTTAGAGAGAGGTTGGCGTGACAAGTGAGAGGGAAGGACCACCTGCTGCCGCAAGCCCAAGCTCACCTTGCCGTGAGCCAATTGCTTGTGCTAGGTGCCTCCTTCTTCCTCCCTCCTTGCCGCAGCCACCATGTGCTTGCACCTCTAATTTTTGCTTTCTTCTTCCTTCTAGTTTCAGATTTAATGTTGGATATTGGTCTCTGAATTTATTTAATTTAAGTTTCTGAATTTAATTAGTTATAGCTTTGGTTCTGATTTTAATTAGTTGTTATTTAATCTTTGCAATCTGATTTTATTTAGTTATCTCTTTATTGCTTTCAATTCATGTTGCTGATTTCCATTTGTTTATGCTTTTAATTTCTTTAATTTTGCGTTTCTGATTTCCGTTAGCAATCATGAATTGGGATTTTATTTATTTGTTGCTGTTTTGTTTCTTTTATTTGTTTTATTTAATTATGTAGGTTAGTTATTCTATCTTGCATGTTAGTTGTAGGTTGATTAATGGATTCGTATGCTTTAACAAATCGTTTATCCGTCTCTTGGTCTGTTAGTTTGATGTTTGCGCGTATTAAATTTCCACTATCTATTAAAACCCCCGTCACTAGTTGTTTGCATCCTTTGACTGGCCACCTTAGGGTAATTGCATCTAGTTTATCTGTTAGGTTTAGCTGTGAAATAGTCAAAGACACTAAACCACAAGTAACAAGGGAATAAGGGATTATTCTTGGTAGTGGGGTTGGGCGACCTCTATAAGGAAATAGTCAAAGCTTATATGTTGTGCATGTTTGACGTTCTCATAAAACTTAATGACTCCTGCATGGGTAACAGCTGCCCTAGCTTGAACTAGGGAACATGTAGGTTAACTAGCTAAGGAAGGCCCAAGAAGCTCTTAGTTTATGCATTAGGAGAACAATGGCGAGAAAGTAACTAGCCAAACCTTTTTAGCTGTCAAACTTTAATATGTTGTGTTCAAATTAACTGTCATTAGCCTTGGATGGTTATTGCATGCTTATCTGATTTGAAACTGAAAATTAACATTGCAAGATAGAATAAAGTGTGTGTGCGTGTGGTGATGTGTGCGTGTGTTTCCATCTTTCAAAACCCCCCATTTAGTTATTCTAGTGATTATTTGCACTGATTTGTTGTATATTAACCATTCCCTGTGGGATCGACCTCGTGCTTGTACGCTTTGCTACTGATGCGATTCGTGCACTTGCGAGTAAACTTAGAATGAGGTATTTGTTTATTTTGTTCTAAGAAAACACATCAACACAAAGTATACACCGAAAATGACGTTTTCTTGCGTTCCTAACACTAAATGTGGTTCAATAGGTCTAGAACGCTATTCCTAACTTGAGAAAGTGCATCCCATGTCTTTCTTGGCAACCGGACACGTTTTGATGCAATTTGACGAAATTTGACAAAGTATGCACAGAAATGACGTTTTCGTGTGTTCTTAACACCAAATGTTGTTCAATAGGTCTACAACGCTAATCCTAATATGAGCAAGTGTTTCCTCTTGTCTTTCTTGTCAACCGGGCAAGTTGTGGTGCAATTTGGAAGAAATTGGATCAAGTATGCACCGAAATGAAATTTTCGTGCGTTCCTACCTTCAAATGTGGTTAAATAGGTTTAGAACGCTAAACCTAACTTGAGAAAGTTCTTCACCAATTCTTTTTTTCCAACCGGGCACGTTTTGAAGCAATTTAGATGAAATTTGACTAAATATGCACCGAAATGACGCTTTCTACCATTCAAAAGAGTTCATGTGCTTCAATACGCCTATAACGCTAATCCTAACATGTGAAAGTGCTACCCCATGTCTTTATTCCCAATCGGGCACATTTTGGTGCAATTTTGACAAAATTAGACCAAGTATGCACCAAAATGACGTTTTCGTACGTTCTTAACACCAATTGTGATTCAATAGGTCTAGAATGCTAATCGTGACATGAGGAAGTGTTTCCCCTTGTCTTTCTTGCCGAGCAAGAAAGTTTTCGTGCAATTTGGACGAAATTGGATAAAGTACGCATCGAAAAAGACGATTTCATGCGTTGTTTCACCAAATGTGGTTTAATAGTTCTAGAACGCTAATTCTAACATGAGAAAGTGCTTCCCCATATCTTTCTTCCCAACCAGGCATGTTTTGGTGCAATTTTGATGAAATTTGACTAAGTACGCACTGAAATCACTTTTTCGTGCGTTCCTAACACCAAATATGATTCCATAGGACTAGAACACTAATCCAAACATGAGAAAGTGCTTCTCCTTGTCTTTCTTCTCAACCAGGCACGTTTTGGGTGCAATTTGGATGAAATTTGACCAAGTATGCACTGAAATGACGTTTTCGAGCGTTCCTAACACCAAATATGATTCCATAGGACTAGAACGCTAATCCAAACATGAGAAAGTGCTTCTCCTTGTCTTTATTGCCAACCGGGTAAGTTTTGGTGCAATTTGGACAAAATTGGACCAAGTATGCACTGAAATGACGTTTTCGTGCGTTCTTAACACCAAATGTGATTCAATAGGTCTACAACGCTAATCCTAACCCAAGAAAGTGATTCCCATGCCTTTCTTGCCAACTGATCACATTTTGGTGTAGTTTAGATGAAATTGTGGCATGAGAAGCACTTTCTCATTTTAGGATTAGCGTTCTAGACCTATTGAACCACATTTGGTGTTAGAAGAGCACGAAAACGTCATTCGGTGTATATTTGGTCCAAATTACACCTAAACGTGCTCAGTTGGCAAGAAAGGCATGGGAATCACTTTCTCGGGTTAGGATTAGCGTTGTAGACCTATTGAATCACATTTGGTGTTAAGAACGCACAAAAACGTCATTTCAGTGCATACTTGGTCCGATTTTGTCGAAATTGCACCAAAACTTACCCAGTTGGCAATAAAGACAAGGGGAAGCACTTATGTTAGGATTAGTGTTTTAGACCTATTGAACAACATTTGGTGTAAAGAACGCTTAAGAACGTCATTTCGGTGAATACTTGGTCAAATTTTGTCCAAATTGGACCAAAATGTGTCCGGCTGCCAAGAAAGACAAAGGAAAGCACTTTCTAATGTTAGGATTAGCGTTCTTGGCCTATTGATCCACATTTGGTGTTACCAACTCACGAAAATGTCATTATCGGTGCATACTTAATCCAATTTCGTCCAAATTGCCCAAAAACTTGTTCGGTTGGCAAGAAAGACAAAGGGAAGCACATTCTCATGTTAAGATTAGCGATCTAGACCTATTGAGCCACATTTGGTGTTAGGAACGCATGAAAATGTCATTACGGTGCATACTTGGTCTAATTTCGTCAAAATTGCACCCAAACCTGCCCGGTTCCCTAGAAAGACATGGGGAAACACTTTCTCATTTTAGGATTAACGTTCTAAACCTATTGAACCACATTTGGTGTTAGCAACGCACGATATCATCTTTTTAATGGATACTTGATCCAGTTTCGTTCAATTTGCACCAAAATTTGCTCAGTTGGCAAGAAAGACAAATGGAAGCATTTTCTCATGTTACGAATAGCGTTCTATATCTCTTGAACCATATTTAGTGTTAAAAATATACGAAAACGTCATTTTGATGCGAAGTTGGTCCAATTTTGTCAAAACTGTACCAAAACGTGTCCAGTTGGGAAGAAAGACATGGGGGTACCACTTTCACATGGTAGGATTAGTGTTTCAGACCTATTGAACCACATTTGGTGTTTGAAATGCACAAAAATGTTATTTCGGTGAATATTTGGTTCAATTTCGTCCAAAATGCACCAAAACGTGCTCATTTGGGAAGAAAGAAATGGAGAAACATTTTCTCATGTCAGGATTAGCATTCTAGACGTATCGAATTACATTTGGTGTTAGGAACGTAAAAACGTCATGTCGGTGCATACTTTTCCAAATTTCATCCAAATTGCACAAAAACGTGCCCGGTTGGCAAGAAAGACATGGGGAATCACTTTCTTATGTTAGGATTAGCATTTTATACCAATTGAAACACATTTGGTTTTAGCAACACACAAAAACGACATTTTTGGTGCATACTTGGTCGAATTTCTTTCGAATGGCACCAAAACGTGCTCGGTTGGCAGGAAAGCAATGAGGAAACACTTTCTCATATTAGGATTATGGAACCACATTTGCTGTTAAGAACACACAAAAACGTCATTTTCAGTGCATACTTAGTCCAATTTCGTTCAAAATGCACCAAAACTTGCTTGGTTGGCAAAAACGCTATGGGGAAACACTTTCTCATGTTAGGATTATCATTATAGACCTATTGAATCACATTTGGCTTGAAGAATGCACGAAAACGTCATTTCGGTGCATACTTGGTCCAATTTCGTTCAAATTGCACCAAAACCAGCCTGGTCGGCAAGAATGACAAGGGAAAGCACTTTCTAATGTTAGGATTAGCGTTCTAAACCTATTGAACCACCTTTGGTGTTAGGAACGCACGAAAACGTCATTTCAGTGCATACTTGGTCCAATTTCATCAAAATTGCACCAAAAGGTGCCCGGTTGGCATGAAAAACATGGAGGAACACTTTCTCATGTTAGGATTAGCGTGCGAGACCTATTGAACAACATTTGGTGTTAAGAAACTTGTCCAGTTGCCAAGAAAGATGTGGGAAAGCACTTTCTAAAGTTAGGATTAGCATTCTAGACCTATTAAACCCCATTTGGTTTTGGCAACACACAAAAACATCATTTGAGGTGCAAACTTGATCCAATTTCATCCAAATTGCCCCAAAACTTGTCTAGTTAGCAAGAAAGGCAAGAGGAAGCACTTTCTCATGTTAGGATTAGCATTGTAGACCAATTGAACCACATTTGATGTTAAGAATGCACGAAAACGTCATTTTGGTGCATGCTTGGTCTAATTTCATCAAAATTGCACCCAAACCTGCTCGGTTCCTTAGAAAGACATGGGGAAACACTTTCTCATGTTAGGATTAGCGTTCTAGACATATTGAACCACATTTGGTGTTAAGAACACACAAAAACGTCATTTCAGTGCATACTTGATCCAATTTCATTAAAATTGCACCAAAAGGTGCCCGGTTGGCATGAAAAACATGAAGGAACACTTTCTCATGTTAGGATATTAGTGTGCGAGACCTATTGAACTACATTTGGTGTTAAGAAAGCACAAAAACATCATTTCGGTCCATATTTGGTCAAATTTCGTCCAAATTGCATTAGAACGTGTCTGGTTGCCAAGAAAGACATGGGAAAGCAGTTTCTAAAGTTAGAATTAGCGTTCTAGACCTATTAAGCCATATTTGGTTTTATAAACGCACAAAAACGTCATTTGCGGTTTATACTTGATCCAATTTCATCTAAATTGCCCCAAAACTTGTCTAGTTGGCAAGAAAGACAAGGGGATACACTTTTTCATGTTTGGTGTTAACAATGCACGAAAACGTCATTTTGGTGCATACTTGGTCCAATTTCATCAAAATTGCACCCAAACCTGCTCGGTTCCCTAGAAAGACATGGGGAAACACTTTTTCATGTTTGGATTAGCGTTCTAGTCCTATGAACTGTATTTGGTGTTACGAACGTATGAAAACGTTATTTCGGTGCATAATTGGTCAAATTTCGTCAAAATTGCACTAAAACGTGCCCGGTTGGGTAGAAAGACATGGGGAAGCACTTTTTCATGTTAGGATTAGCGTTCTAGACCTCTTGAACAACATTTGGTGTTAGCAACGCACAAAGTCATCTTTTCGGTGCATACTTGATCCAATTTCGTCCAAATTGCACCAAAACTTGCTCAGTTGGCAAGAAAGACAAGGGAAAGCACTTTCTCATGTTACGAATAGCGTTATTGAGCTATTGAACCACATTTGGTGTTAAGAACATACGAAAACGTCATTTTAGTGCATAGTTGGTCCAATTTCGTCAAAATTGCACCAAAACTTGCTTGGTTGGCAAAAATGACATGGGGAAGCACTTTCTCATGTTAGGATTAGCGTTCTAAACCTATAGAACCACATTTGGTGATAGCAACGCACGGAATCGTATTTTTCGGTGCATGCTAAGTCCAATTTCGTCCAAATTGGACCAAAACATGCCCGCTTGGCATGAAAAATCGGGGGAAGAACTTTCTCATGTTAAGATTGGCGTTCTAGACCTATTGAACTACATTTGGTGTTAGGAATGCACGAAAACGTCGATCATTTTGGTGCGTACTAGGTCCAATTTCGTCCAAATTCTACCCAAACTTGCCCAATTCCCAAGAAAGACATGGGGAAGCACTTTCTCATGTTTAGATTAGTGTTCTAGTCCTATTGGACCACATTTCGTTCTAAGAACACATGAAAATGTTATTTTGGTGCATACTTGGTCCAATTTCGTCAAAATTGCACCAAATCTTGTCTGGCTAACAAAAAAGACATGGGGAAGCACTTTCTCATGTTAGGATGAGCGTTCAAGAACTATCGAACCATATTTGGTGTTAGGAATGCACGAAAACGTCATTTCTGTGGATACATGGTCCAAATTCATCAAAATTGCACTAAAACGTGCCCGATTGACAAGATAGACATAGGAAATCACTTTCTCATGTCAGGATTAGCGTTCTAGACATATTGAACCACATTTTGTGTTAGCAATGCACGAAAACTTCATTTTGCGGAGCATACTTGGTTCATTTTCATCCAAATTGTACCAAAATCTGCCCGATTGGCAAGAAAGACATGGCGAAGTACTTTCTCATGTTAGGATTAGAGTTCAAGATCTATTGAACCATATTTGGTGTTAGGAACGCACGAAAACGTCATTTCGGTACATACTTGGTCCAATTTCATCCAAATTACATCAAAACGTGCCCGGTTGGCAAGAAAGACATGGGGAATCACTTTCTTATATTAGGATTAGCGTTATAGACCTAAAAAAACACATTTGGTGTTAGCAACGTACAAAAACGTCGTTTTCGGTGTACATTTGGTCCAATTTCGTCCAAATTGCACCAAAACTTGTCCAGTTAGATGGAAAGACAAGGGGAAACACTTTCTCATGTTAGGATTAGCGTTCTAGACATATTGAACCATATTTAGTGTTAAGAATGCACGAAAATGTCATTTCGGTGCATACTTGGTACAATTTCGTCAAAATTGCACCAAAACGTGTCCGGTTGGCAGGAAAGACAAGGAGAAGCACTTTCTCATATTATGATTAGCGTTCTAGACCTATTGAACCTCATTTGGTGTTAAGAACATACGAAAACGTCATTTCGGTGCATACTTGGTCCAATTTCGTCAAAATTGCACCAAAACGTGCCCGGTTAGCAAGTAAGACATAGGGAAGCACTTTCACTTGTTAGGATTAACGTTCTAGGCCTACTTAACCACATGAAATCTTTTAAACGCTTGAAAACATTATTTCGATGCATACGTGGTCAAATTTCATCAAAATTGCATCAAAACATATCCGGCTGCCAAGAAAAACATGGGAAAACACTTTTTTCATTTTAGGATTAGCGTTTTAGACCTATTGAACCACATTTGGTGTTAAGAAAGCATGAAAACGTCATTGCACTACATATTTGGTCAAATTTCGTCCAAATTGCACTGAAACATGCCTAGTTAGAAAGAAAGACATGGGAAAGCACTTTCTCATGTTAGGATTAGTGTTCTAGGCCTATTGAACCACAATTGGTGTTAAGAACGTACGAAAACGTATTGTTGGTGCATACTTAGTCCAATTTCGTCCAAATTGCACAAAAATGTGCCCAGTTCGCAAGAAAGACATAAGGAATCACTTTCTTATGTTAGGATTAGCTTTCTATACTTATTGAAACACATTTGGTTTTAGCAAAGCACAAAAATGTCATTTTCGGTGCATACTCGGTCCAATTTCTTTCAAATTGCACCAAAACGTGCTCGGTTGGCAGGAAAGACAAGGGGAAACACTTTCTCATGTTAGGATTAGTGTTCTAGACCTACTGAACCACATTTTGTGTTAAGAACGCACAAAAATGTCATTTTCAGTGCATACTTAGTCTAATTTCGTTCAAAATGCTCCAAAACGTGCTCGGTTTGCAAGAAAGCTCTGGGGAAACACTTTCTCACATTTGGTTAACATTATAGACCTATTGAATCACATTTAGTTTTAAGAATGCACGAAAAAGTCATTTCGGTGCATACTTGGTCCAATTTCGTTCAAATTGCACCAAAACCTGCCCGGTTGGCAAGAATGACAAGGGGAAGCACATTTTCATGTTAGGATTAGTGTTCTAGACCTATTGAACCACATTTGGTGTTACAAACGCACGAAAACATCATTTCAGTGCATACTTGGTCCAATTTCATCAAAATTGCACCAAAAGGTGCTCGGTTAGCCTGAAAAATATGGAGAAATACTTTCTCATGTTAGGATTAGCGTGCTAGACCTACTGAACTACATTTGGTGTTAAGAAAGCACAAAAACATCATTTCGGTGCATATTTGGTCAAATTTCGTCCAAATTGCATCAAAACGTGTCCAGTTGCCAAGAAAGACATGAGAAAACACTTTCTAAAGTTAGGACTAGCGTTCTAGACCTATTAAATCACTTTTGGTCTTAGCAACACACGAAAACATCATTTGCGGTGCATCCATGATCCAATTTCATCCAAATTGCCTCAAAACTTGTCTGGTTGGCAAGAAAGACAAGGGGAATCACTTTCTCATGTTAATATTAGAATTGTAAACCTATTGAACCACATTGGGTGTTAAGAACGCACGAAAACGTCATTTCGGTGCATACTTGGTCCAATTTTGTCAAAATTGTATCCAAACCTGCCCGGTTCCCTAGAAAGACTTGGGGAAGCAGTTTCTCATGTTGGATTAGCGTTCTAGTCCTATTTAATCATATTTGGTGTTAGGAACGTACGAAAATGTTATGTCAGTGTATAATTGGTCAAATTTCATCAAAATTGCACCAAAACGTGCCCGATTGGTAGAAAGACATGGCGAAGCACTTTTTCATTTTAGGATTAGCGTTCTTGACCTATTGAACGACATTTGGTGTTAGCAATGCACGAAATTGTCCTTTTCGGTGCATACTTGATCCAATTTCGTCCAAATTGCACCAAAACTTGCTCAGTTGGTAAGAAAGACAAGGGGAAACACTTTCTCATGTTATGAATTGCGTTATAAACCTATTGAACCACATTTGGTGTTAATAACATACAAAAACGTCTTTTCAGTGCAAAAAGTCCCCGGATGGGAAGAAGGGGTTGTACTTTCACAGTTTAGGATTAGCGTTATAGGCCTATTGAACAACATGAACTATTTTGAACGCTCGAAAACGTCATTTCAATGCATATTTGGTCAAATTTCGTGTAAATTGCTCCAAAACGTACCCGATTGGCAAGAAAGACATGGGGAAGCACTTTCTCATGTTAGGATTAGAGTTCTGGACGTGTTTAACCACATTTGCCGTTAGGAACTCACAAAAAACGTCATTTCGGAGTATCCTTGGTCCAATTTCGTCAAAATTGCACCAAAATGTGCCCGGTTGGCAAGAAAGACATGGGGAAGCACTTTCACAAGTTAGGATTAGAGTTCTGGATGTGTTTAACCACATTTGGCGTTAGGAACTCACAAAAAACGTCATTTCGGTGCATACTTGGTCAAATTTCGTCCAAATTGCACCAAAACGTGTCCGGTTGGCATTAAAGAATGAGGAAGCACTTTCTCATGTTAGGATTAGCGTTCTAAACCTATTGAACCACATTTGGTGTTAAAAATACATGAAACGTCATTTCGATGTATATTTGGTCCAATTTCATCCAAATTGGACCAAAACCTGGCCGGTTGGCAAGAAAGACATTGGGAAACAATTTCTCATATTAGTATTAGCGTTCTAGACCTATTGAATGACATTTGGTGTTAGGAACGCACGAAAATATTATTTCGGTGCATACTTGGTCAAATTTCGTTCAAATTGCACAAAAACCTGCCCAATTCCAAAGAAAGACATGAGGAAGCATTTTCTCATATTGGGATTAGCATTCTCGACCTATTGAACCACATGTTGATTGTTTTCTTAGAACAAAATAAACAATTATCTCATTCTAAGTTTACTCACAAGTGCACGAATCGCATCAGTAGCAAAGCGTACAAGCACGAGGTCGATCCCACAGGGAATGGTTAATATACAATAAATCAATGCAAATAATCACTAGAATAACTAAATGGGGGGTTTTGAAAAGATGGAACACACGCACACATCACCACACGCACACACACTTTATTCTATCTTGCAATGTTAAGTTTTCAGTTTCAAATCAGATAAGCATGCAATAACCATCCAAGGCTAATGACAGTTAATTTGAACACAACATATTAAAGTTTGACAGCTAAAAAGGTTTGGCTAGTTACTTTCTCGCCATTGTTCTCCTAATGCATAAACTAAGAGCTTCTTGGGCCTTCCTTAGCCAGTTAACCTACATGTTCCCTAGTTCAAGCTAAGGCAGCTGTTACCCATGCAGGAGTCATTAAGTTTTATGAGAACGTCAAACATGCACAACATATAAGCTTTGACTATTTCCTTATAGAGGTCGCCCAACCCCACTACCAAGAATAATCCCTTATTCCCTTGTTACTTGTGGTTTAGTGTCTTTGACTATTTCACAGCTAAACCTAACAAATAAACTAGATGCAATTACCCTAAGGTGGCCAGTCAAAGGATGCAAACAACTAGTGACGGGTTCTAATAGATAGTGGAAATTTAATACATGCAAACATCAAACTAACAGACCAAGAGACGGATAAACGATTTGTTAGAACATGCAAATCCATTAATCGACCTACGACTAACATGCAAGATAGAATAACTAACCTACATACTTAATTTAAATAAATAAAAACAGCAACAATAAACAAAATCCCAATTCATGTTTGCAAAAGAAAATCAGAAACGCAAAGTAAACAAAATTAAATGCATGCACGAATTAAAATCAGCAACATAAATTAATTGAAATCAAAAGGCAAACTAAATAAATTCAGAAACTCAATTAAAAAAAGTCAGAGGCACAATCCAACAATAAAATAGAAAACTAGAACGAAAATCAAAAGAAGCAAAAAACTTGCGTCCCAATAAGCGCTTGTTTTTCTGTCTTCAGCCTGACATTGCCTTCTTCTTTACTTGCGTCCTTTCCTCTTCTTCTTGCCACTGCTACTCTCGGTACTCCCTAAGAACGAACTGAAAAAGCTCTCCATTTCTGACTTCTCCTCACCATAAAAAGTGATCTCCTCGTTTTGTGGCATCTCGGAAGTGAGCAAATACACCTCTTGCTTGGTGTAGTGTCGAATCTTCATAGTACTCTCCAATGCTTTGTACTCCATGTTAGAGGTGCACAAAAATGGTCTCCCAAGAATAATCGAAACGTCGCCCGGAAGTCTCGGCACATCTAGCACTATGAAATCAGAGGGAATTAGTAATTTACGACATTTAACCAAAACATCCACAAGCATACCAAGAGCTTTCTCGACTGAAGAGTTGGCAAAGCGAATGTTCAAATCAAACGGTTGCAAATCAGCCTCCACAAATCCAAGCCTCTCGAAAACAACCAGCGGCATGACATTGATAGCTGAGCCATTGTCAATTAAGGCATTGGCGATCTCATACTCCCCTATGCTGCATGGTATGACCAACGAGCCCGGATCCCACTTCTTGCTTGGAAAAGATGCAAAGAGATAACCACAAATCTCCCTAGGAACGTTGTGACTATGCCCCTGCTCCTCAACCTTCTTCTCAATAGACTTCAGCTCCCTCATGGTTGCTGGAAACTTAGTGATGTCGATGTCCGGAATGTGGGGAATCACACGTGTATCAGCTTTCTCCTCAATCATTTCTGGATCCTCCTCTTCCTCACTATCCATGATCTCAATCACCTCCTTAGTCTTGACCACTCTAACTCTTTTTCTTGGAGTAGTCCTCAAAATAGCATTTACATGCTCCTCATTCTTCAGGTTGACGATGGGCTGACTTGGCAATTTCCCCTTCTCTCTCTGACCCAAAGTAGTGGCAATCTGACCCATTTGACTCTCCAAATGTGCAATAGCCTTCGAATTGGCTTGCATCTGCTGCTCGGTACGGTTCATGAAGGCATTGGTACTCTGAGCAAGGGAAGTGGTGCTTTGAGCAATCTGAGCAATCTTGTCCTCCAAACTAGACCTCTCGGCATTAGGGTGCACATATGGCTTGTTGGTGCTCCCACTAGCTAGCTGTCCATTGTTGTTGCTCCACTTGAAATTAGGGTTGTTCTTCCATTCAGGGTTATAAGTGTTAGAAAATGGATTGTATGGCACCCTAGGATAATTCCCAACCTGATTCACGTGTTCCACATCACCTCCTTGTTCTTGCATACCCATCATCTTCTCTTGAGCCAAAGATAACTTCTGCACCATAGTCTTGATTTCCAAAATCTGTCCCTCCATGGTGTTTGGCACATCGGTCACCTCATACAACCCTCTCTTTGGTCCTCCTCTTGCACGATTGGAATCCCATTGTTGAGAACTCAAAGAAAGCGACTCAAACAAATCTGTAGCCTCATCCTCCGTTTTTGACATAAACGCACCACCACATGCCGAATCTACCTTGGCTTGGTCTCTCTCCAATAATCCCTGATATAAACAACAAATCACATACCAAGGAGATAAGTTATGGTGTGGGCAGCTAGTAAGTAACTCATTGAATCTGTCCCAAGTCTCATGGAATGGCTCGTCCGCTTTCTGCACAAATCCAAGGATCTCCTTCCGAAT
>QANW01009302.1:753-55664 GCA_003254865.1 Dryas drummondii | reverse complement strand
CCCATTTGACTCTCCAAGTGTGCAATAGCCTTTGAATTGGCTTGCATCTGCTGCTCGGTACGGTTCATGAAGGCATTGGTGCTTTGGGTAAGGGAAGTGGTGCTTCGAGCAATCTGAGCAATCTTGTCCTCCAAACTAGACCTCTCGGCATTAGGGTGCACATACGGCTTGTTGGTGCTCCAACTAGCTTGCTGTCCATTGTTGTTGCTCCATCTGAAATTCGGGTTGTTCTTCCATCCAGGGTTGTAAGTGTTGGAATATGGGTCATACGGCACCCTAGGATAGCTCCCAACCTGGTTCACTTGTTCCACGTCACCTCCTTGTCCATGCACACTCATCATCTTCTCTTGAGCCAAAGATAACTTCTGCACCATAGTCTTGATTTCCAAAATCTGTCCCTCCATGGTGTTTGGCACATCAGCTACCTCATACAATCCTCTCTTTGGTCCTCCTCTTGCACGATTGGAATCCCGTTGTTGAGAACTTAAAGAAAGCGACTCAAACACATTTTTAGCCTCATCCTCCGTTTTTGACATGAATGCACCACCACATGCCGAATCCACCTTGGCTTGGTCTCTCTCCAATAGTCCCTGATAAAAACAACAAACCACATACCAAGGAGATAGGTTATGGTGCGGGCAGCTAGTAAGTAACTCATTGAATCTGTCCCAAGTCTCATGGAATGGTTCGTCCGCCTTCTGCACAAATCCAAGGATCTCCTTCCGAATCGAATTAGTCTTGGAAATGGAATAGAACTTGTTCAAAAACTTGCTCGAAAGATCATCCCATGTCGAAATGGAACCACTGGGCAGCGAATACAACCACCTCTTTGCCTTGTCCTTAAGCGCAAAAGGGAACATCCTCAAACGGTACTGATCGGCGTTCAGACCCCTCAATTGTGCGGCTTCACAAACCCCGGAAAACTCCTTCAAAAAGTGGATCGGATCTTCCCCATTCAGCCCATGGTAACTCGGCAACAAATGGATCTGACCACTCTTGATTTCGAAGTCAGTGGCTATGGCTGCATACCGAATGCATGATGGTTGAGTGGGCAGCGAAGGTGCTGAAAAATGGCTCAGGGGCTGCGGCACAATCTCATTTGCTTCAGCCATGTCGACACTCTCAGTCTCTTCACTACTTGAATCTGATGCACTAGGTTGCGGGCTGACTTGTGATGTACCTAAAGTTTCGTTCTTGAGCCTCTCCAACCTAGCAACAAGTTCAGGGTTCATAAAACACACCTAATCAAGAGAAAAACACACAATCAGTAGAAAGAATGCATATAAAGGCATGGCATTTATTAAAAACTAAAAATTAACAAAAACTGAAATCTAACTAATATAACCTAATTCTAATGACTAATTACACCAATTCATTGATATTAGACACCATTCCCCGGCAACGGCGCCAAAAACTTGTTGATGTGTTTTCTTAGAACAAAATAAACAATTACCTCATTCTAAGTTTACTCGCAAGTGCACGAATCGCATCAGTAGCAAAGCGTACAAGCACGAGGTCGATCCCACAGGGAATGGTTAATATACAATAAATCAATGCAAATAATCACTAGAATAACTAAATGGGGGGTTTTGAAAAGATGGAACACACGCACACATCACCACACGCACACACACTTTATTCTATCTTGCAATGTTAAGTTTTCAGTTTCAAATCAGATAAGCATGCAATAACCATCCAAGGCTAATGACAGTTAATTTGAACACAACATATTAAAGTTTGACAGCTAAAAAGGTTTGGCTAGTTACTTTCTCGCCATTGTTCTCCTAATGCATAAACTAAGAGCTTCTTGGGCCTTCCTTAGCTAGTTAACCTACATGTTCCCTAGTTCAAGCTAAGGCAGCTGTTACCCATGCAGGAGTCATTAAGTTTTATGAGAACGTCAAACATGCACAACATATAAGCTTTGACTATTTCCTTATAGAGGTCGCCCAACCCCACTACCAAGAATAATCCCTTATTCCCTTGTTACTTGTGGTTTAGTGTCTTTGACTATTTCACAGCTAAACCTAACGGATAAACTAGATGCAATTACCCTAAGGTGGCCAGTCAAAGGATGCAAACAACTAGTGACGGGGGTTTTAATAGATAGTGGAAATTTAATACGCGCAAACATCAAACTAACAGACCAAGAGACGGATAAACGATTTGTTAAAGCATACGAATCCATTAATCAACCTACAACTAACATGCAAGATAGAATAACTAACCTACATAATTAAAACGAATAAATAAAAGAAAACAGCAACAAATAAATGAAATCCCAATTCATGATTGTTAACGGAAATCAGAAACGCAAATTAAACAAACTTAGAAGCATAAACTAAACAACTAATTTAAAGTGCATAAACTAAATGAAATCAGAATCGCAAGACACACAAGATTAAACGCATGCACTAATTAAAAATCAGAAACTTAAAGCAACTGAAACAACTACACAATTAAATTAGATTACATCAATTAAATTGCATAAACATAAATAACTAAATAAATTCAGAACCAAAGCTATAAAAGAAATAAAGAGACAACTAAATAAAACAGCAAATTAATTAAATAAAATCAGTAACATAATCCAACAATAATAATAGAAACTAGAAGGAAAAGGAAAACAAAAATCAGAGGTGCAACAAATGGGGGCTGCGGCAAGGAGAAAGGAAGAAGGAGGCACCTAGCACAAGCAATTGGCTCACGGCAAGGTGAGCTTGGGCTTGCGGCAGCAGGTGGTCCTTCCCTCTCACTTGTCACGCCACCCTCTCTCTAAACCTCTCTCTGAATTCGGCTCACCTTACAAGAAAATAAAAGTCTGAAACTAAAACCCTAAAACAGAAAAATAAAACTAGGAGGGAGAAGAGAGATTTCGGCTGAACTTAGGAGGAGAAAAAGTGTTCTCTTAAAGTCTGAATGAGGGGGTTTAAATAGGAGAAGCCTTCCTTGAGAGGCAAGGAAGAGACTTGCGGCTGCATAGGGTTTTCCTTTTCCTAGTGCCTTGCGGCTTCAGCTTGGGCTAGCTGATCAGGCCTTGGCGTGATGGGCTGCTCCCTTATGGGCTTGAGTGGCTCACGCCTAGCCTAGCTAGGGTCCCTCCTTGGCGCATGGGCTGGTAGTCTTGGGCTTTGGGCTTGCATGTTGGGCTTCCATGTTGGGCTTCAGTAGCTTGCACAAGATGGGCTAGGGTTTCACTCCATGGGCTTCCACCTTGGGCTTGTCACCTTGGGCTTGCGCATGGCCCCTTGTTTGCTAGGGTTTGCATGGCATGCATGCGCATGCATGGGCTGCCATCTTCCTCCTTGCGTATGGCTTTTGGGCTACTAGGGTTTGGGCCCATGCATGTGCATGCATGGCCCACTTGGTTCGGCATCCCTAGGGCCCATGGGCCCTCCACTTTTGACTTCCCATTTTGCCCCTCATTTCCATTTGAATTCAAATTCATTTCTTCCCTCCATTCATTTCCATGGATGTCCATCACCTTCTGGAAGCTTCTGGAACCTTGAAAAACATTTCCTGGTGCAACTAGGATTCCTTGAAACTGAGAGATTCCTTATCCATTTCGACTTCTCGTAATGACCATATTGCCCCTGGGGTCTCCTAGTGTCATTAGGACTCCTTTCCCTAGTTGGGTTAGGTTTCCTAGTTCAACCAGGATTTCCTGTTCGAATCAGGATTTCACATTTCTGGCTCCGCAATGATGGTTCTGGACTTGATGTTTCCTAGTGTGACTAGGAATCCTCATTTGACTAGGATTTCTGCACTTTTCCTGGTTTGACCAGGATTTCACTCGTTTTCCTGGTTTGACCAGGAAATGTCCCAAAATGGCTCCATTTGCTTCTTTTTCTCATTTCTGCTTCATTTGACCTAAAAATACAAAAACAAGACAAGAAACACAAAATAACGAGTTCTAACATTCTAGGTTAAGGAATTAGTATCATAAAGTGATGCAAAATGCACACTCATCAAGAGAGCGTTAGTCCAACCAAGTACTGGATTGGTCGCTCTCGGCAGCAGATTGGTTGGCGGTGGAAGGAGAGAGACAGAGACAGAGACAAAGACAGAGAAAGACAGAGGGNAGAGAGACAGAGAGAGAAAGACAGACGGGGGGAGGGAGGGAGGAAGAATGAGCGTTCTCTCTTGGAGAATGCGCGTTCTATGCAAGGGCAATAACTCGAGTAAGGAAATTTTGGGTTTAGCTCGATCTCGCGCGTAAGGACCTCGTGGGCCTAAAAAGGTTTATAGCGTTTCTCTTTTAATGGGCTATAATTAAACTACTTTTAATAGCAGTTCAAAAAAAAATGCTATAACTAAATGCTATAATAGGGGTTATTTCTACTAGTGCATACAAGTCATGCAATCACTTTCAGTCTAAACTATGTCAGCATTGTAATCCTCACAAAGATAGCTCAAATATGCTCAAAATGAGTTACATGTCAAAAGAACAATCAAAAGAAATAGTTTCATCAATTCGACCAAGGTATGCAAGATCAAAGCATTTGTAATTCATCATAGTGGTGGAAAGGAACCTAAAAGACATAAAAACAAAAATATTTTTGGTATTTTTCAAAAATTTGAACGAAAAGTTTCAAAACCTAAATCTAAAACTCTTCCCCCAAACTTAAATGAAACATTGTCCTCAATGTTTCAAGCTAAGCATGCAATGAAGCATTCAAGTTTGGAAGACAAATACTCTAACAACCTAGAAACACACAACAACCAACAAAAAACTAAAGGAAAGCAAAAGGTTAAGAACTCCCTGATATCCATGCAAACAGTCATAGGGCAATGTTTCTTCTCTCAAAATGTTGGGTTGCCTCCCAATCAGCGCTAAGTTTACAGTCTTCAGCCAGACTTGGTAGTACATCATGCTAATGGAACAGGATCCTCCAAGAGCATGTTCTCCTCTGAACGCTCCATATTAGCCTCCAAGTAATGCTTAAGACGATGGCCATTCACCTTGAATGTATTCTTTGTCTTTGTATTGCAGACCTCCACTGCACCATGAGGGTAAACATTAGTAACAGTAAATGGACCATACCATCGAGAACGAAGTTTACCTAGAAAGAGTCTAAGGCGAGAATTGTAAAGCAAGACTTTCTGACCCACTTCGAAATGTTTCCTCAAAATGGCCTTGTCATGGTAGGCCTTAGTCTTGTCTTTGTAAATCCTAGAACTCTCATAAGCCTCATTCCTGAGTTCCTCCAACTCACTCAATTGTAGCTTCCTATGCTCACCTGCCTCATTCATCTTAAAATTGAAATGTTTAATAGCCCAATATGCTTTATGCTCTAATTCGACAGGTAAATGACAAGGCTTACCAAAAACCAACCTGTATGGGGACATACCAATGAGGGTTTTATACGCAGTACGATAAGCCCATAGAGCATCTAAAAGGCGATCTGACCAATCTTTCAGGGAGGGGCTCACTGTCTTCTCCAAAATTTGCTTAATTTACCTATTGCATATCTCAACCTGTCCACTCGTCTGGGGATGATAAGGTGTAGAAACCTTGTGCTTGATACCATATTTGCTCAGCAAGGCCGCAAACAACTTGTTGTTAAAGTGAGATCCTCCATCACTGATAATAGCCCTGGGAATGCCAAATCTTGCAAAAATATGATCCTTAAGAAATCAGAGGACAACTCTAGAATCATTAGTCTTGGATGGAATTGTTTCCACCCATTTCGACACATAATCAACCACAAGCAAGATATACAAATAACCTTGGAAGAGGGAAAGGGACCCATGAAATCAATGCCCCAGACATCAAAAATCTCAACAATAAGAATGGGGTTAAGAGGCATTTGATTTCGGGAAGAAATGTTACCCAACTTCTGGCATCTGTCACAGGTGGTGCAGAATGTATAAGCATCCTTGAACAGACTAGGCCAGTAAAAACCACACTGCAACACTTTTAGAGCCATCTTCTTTGCTCCACCATGTCATCCACATGCATATGAATGGCAAAAAGTTAGTATAGACTGAAACTCAGATTCAGGCACACACCTTCTGATGATCTGGTCGGGGCACCACTTAAATAGATATGGATCATCCCATATATAGTACTTAGCCGTGCTGATGAGCTTCTCCTTCTGAGCTCTCTGTATGTCACCTGGAAGTTCTCTTGTAACAATATAATTAACAATATCAGAATACCAAGGAACATAAACAGACAATGAGAACAACTGCTCATTTGGGAATCGCTCATTCAGAGGGAGAATGTCCTCCTCCGTAGTAGAACTATGCACCAATCGGCTAAGGTGATCTGCCACCACATTCTCTGAGCCCTTCTTATCCTTGATCTCTAGGTCAAACTCCTGGAGCAACAAAATCAATCTAATCAGCCTGGGCTTCGTATCTTTCTTCTGTAGAAGGTACCTAAGAGTTGCATGATCAGAAAACACAATCACTTTAGTTCCAATCAGATATGACCTGAATTTTTCTAAAGCAAAAATAACAGCCAAAAGCTCCTTCTCTGTAGTGGAATAATTCAGCTGGGCATCGTTGAGAGTCCGACTGGCGTAGTAGATAACATGTGGTATCTTGTTCACTCTCTGCCCTAACACAGCTCCCACAGCATAATCAGAAGCATCGCACATCAGCTCAAATGGCAAACTCCAATCAGGAGGCATGATGACTGGAGCTAATGTAAGAAGCGTCTTCAATCTGTTAAATGCGGCCAAACACTCCTCATTGAACTCAAACGGCACCTCCTTGGCCAACAATCTACTCAAAGGCCGAGCTATCTGAGAGAAATCCTTGATGAACCGCCTGTAAAAACCTACATGACCAAGAAACGATCTCACATCTTTAACTGTAAAAGGTTGTGGAAGATTACTTACCAGATCAACCTTGGCCTTATCCACCTCTATCCCTCTACTGGATATGACTTGGCCAAGAACAATACCCTGTTGTACCATAAAACGGCACTTCTCCCAATTCAAAACCAAATTGCATTCCTGGTATCTTTCTAAAACCAAAGCAAGATTATGGAGGCATTTATCATAAGAAGAACCAAATACACTGAAATCATCCATAAATACCTCTATTATATGCTCCACCATATCGGAAAAAATGCTCATCATGCATCGCTGAAAAGTACCTGGAGCATTGCACAAGCCAAAGGGCATGCGCCTGTAGGCAAAAGTGCCATAGGGACAGGTAAATGTCGTCTTCTCCTGGTCCTCTGGGGCTATAGCTATCTAGTTGTAGCATGAATACCCATCTAAAAAGCAATAGTGGCTATGACCTGCAAGACGTTCCAACATTTGATCAATAAAAGGTAATGGAAAATGGTCTTTCCGAGTACCTGAGTTAAGTTTCCTGTAGTTTATGCAGACACGCCACCCTGTCTGTACTCGAGTTGGCACCAGCTCATTAGCATCATTTCTAACCACTGTGATGCCAGACTTCTTAGGAACTACCTGCACCAGACTCACCCATTTGCTATCTGATATGGGATAAATAATACCCAACTCTAGCAACTTCAGCACCTCCTTCAGCACAACTTCCTTTATCACTGGGTTGAGTCTACGCTGAGCCTCTCTATTCGGCTTGGCTCCATCCTCCAACAATATCCTGTGAATACACCTCGAGGGACTGATTCCCTTGATATCTGCAATACTCCACCCAATCGTTGTTTTGTGCTCTCTTAGCACTGTCAACAATTTCTCCTCTTCCTCTGCATTGAGGTTGGAAGCAATGATCACAGGTAATGTGCTTCCCTTACCCAAATAAGCATACTTCAGATGCTCAGGCAAATCCTTCAACTCTAGCTTAGGTGCCTGCAACACAGAGGGTACAAGTTTTGTATCAGAAACAAGTAAAGGCTCAAAAGCAAAAATATACATACCTGAACAGCGGGGTACGGCCTCTAAGTGAGCCAAAATGCTCTCAACCTGCTTGTTGATTGTTTTCTTAGAGCAAATTAATTAACACAAATACCTACCAAAGTACGAGGTCGATCCCACAGAGAATGAGTTTAGTATCAATAAACCAACTCAACTTGACATATTAGAAATACTACTGATAGGGGGGGTTTGTAGAGATGAGACACACACACACAAAACACGGCATTGTTAAGAATTCAGAATCCACCACATATTATAAGATTACAACTATTATGGTGACATGCAATTGAAAGTAAACACATACAATAAAGTTTGCCAGCCGGGAGGCCTTGATTATCGGACACTCGCCTAACTATTGTTTTCCTTATTCATAGATTAAAAGCTTGATTATCGCAACTTAACCTAGTTAACTCACATGTTCCTAGGAAGCTTAATTATCGTCTACCTAAGCTGTTAACCATGCAAGAGTCATTAAGATTATATGAAAACGACAAACACATAGAGCATGATAGTATCTTGATTATCGATCTAGATGACATTTATGAAACCTATTTATCAAAGATAAGTTCTTAGGATACCTCCTTGTTACCTACTGAATTGATTAGCTTGATTATCACCTCTCAATTTCATAACAATTACTAGATGCAAACAACTCTATGGTAGCTAGTCAAAGAGTGCAAACAAATAGAATCAATTAAAACAGACAATAGGAATTTATCGCATGCAAACATCACATTAAATCACATGGCTTTATTTCATTAACCATAAATCAACATTGATCGAATAATAAGAGCTTCATCATCATCTTAACAATGCAAACTAAAATCAAAACATAATAAAGAAAATAAAAGAATCAACTTTCATTAAATAATCAAACGTTGAATCCATAATGAAAGAAGAATAGACTAATTAACTAAAGAAAACAAAGGAAATCAAAAGAAGAAGAAAAGAAGAAACAAGGAAAAACCCAAGGAAGATGTGGCTAGGGCAGCAAGAAGGCTTGCTGCCCTCTCCTCCTCCTTGCACAAACTTCTCTCTCTCTCTCTCTTACTTTCAGAAAATAAAAAGGTGTAAGGTGTAGAAGATGATCTATGATATGTGAGGGAGTGAGGGTCTTATTTAGTAGTGAGGAGGTGGAGAGGTTTTGCTGATTTTCCAATGTGGGATAAGTGCATTCCTTGATCCTTAAGGCTTCTAATTTTCGGCCAAAAGTGGGCCTTGGGCTGATTTGGGCTCTTTTTGGGCGTAACTTTCTTTTCAGCTCGCGGAACTGCTGCGCTACCTCCACTAAAACGACCATATCTTGAGCTAGAAAACTCGAAATCGAAATCCGTAAAATTCCCTGCGAAGATAACATTCGTAGCTTTCCAACCATATATGGCATGACACCTGATTCAATCTGTAGAGGTACAGAATCACTGTCGAAATTCATGCTCTATTTTACAGGGTTTTGACTTCTTCTTCAACTAGGATTCCTTGTATTCTTTGACTGAATCTTGTGGGATTTTCCTTGACCATGAAGGATTCCTTGCTTGGGCCTTGGATCAGCTGTAGGTGCGGCATTGGCTTGGGCTTTTGGACCTTGTAATGGCACACTTGGGCTTCCTCCAATTGGGCTTGCAATAGGCGCATGGCGTTGGTCCTTTGGGCTAGGGTTGTGTGCATGGCCCATAGTGCATGGGCTGCATGTGTGGTCCATGTCATGTGATGATGTGGCATGGTTGACCATTGACTTTGACCTTTGACCTTTGACTTTGACCAAAAGTCAACATTGACCAAAAAGATTCTGTCTGAGATTCTCCAAAGGTTCCTTCCAGATTACAGATCCTTCTAGAAGATTCTCTCAAGATTCTCTCAAGATTCCTTTTTCCATTTTTTCCATTTTTAGCTCAAAATAGCCCCAATTGGCTCCTTTCTTCATCATTGTTTCATTTAACCTACAAAACACTAAAACAAACTAACAAGACACAAAATGTCGAGTTCTTGCACTCTAGGTTAGGGAGTTAGTATCATAAAATGATGTAAAATGAACACTCAACACTGCTCATCCTCATGCACAGCCATAGGATAGGACTATGAATCAAAGCCCTATCCAACGGATCACTGCTACAACTCACATTAAACACCTGTTGACAAACCAAGTCCTTAACATCCACCCTAAAGCACTCATGCTCATCACTAGGTAGTTTGAGTGCCTCAAACACTGAACTCAATGGTCTGTCCCTGCACATTCATAGTTAGTGTACCCTGTTGAACATCAATTTTTGTACCTGCAGTGGCCATAAAGGGACGACCAAGTATCAAGGGTAACTGTGCCTCATACATAGGTACGGCCTCATTTCTAAAACTAGAAAATCAGCTGGCAATATCAATCCATCTACTCTCACTAGTACATCCTCCAAAATTCCTCTGGGGTACTTAACTAATCTATCAGCTAACTGGATACTCACAGAGGTCGCCTTCAGCTCACCTAAATTCAGAGTCTCATACACAGAAAATGGCATTAAATTCACAGAAGCACCTAAATCAAGGAGAGCTTTCTCAAACCTGCGATCCCCAATGATACAAGGGATAGTGAAGCTGCCTGGGTCGTTGAGCTTGGGAGGTAGCTTCCTTTGAAGCACTGCTGAAACCTCCTCAAAGACCTTTACTGTCTCGAACTCCTTGAACATCCTCTTGTTCGTGCACAAGTCCTTGAGGAGCTTTGCATACCTGGGCACTTGCTTAATCGCATCTAGAAGGGGAATATTGATCTCTACCTTCCTGAATATCTCCATAACACCCTTCAGAGGGTCCTCTTTCTTAGCCTTCTGCAACCTGCTAGGAAAAGGAGCATGTATAGAAACCAACTTAGAAGGATCATATTGTACTTGAGGTAAGGGAAAACCCTTGGGAGCTACTACATGGTTGCCTGAAGATGGCACAAAAGGGTCTAGGGTACTCTCAACATGTTCGACTATGACCTCAGGTGCATCTTCTGACTCGAAACCTTTCTCAACAACTTCTTCCTCCTCTTTCCCAACTACTTACCCCCTCTGAGAGTAATTGCATTCACCTGCTCATTGTTCTTGGGGTTAATGATCACTTGCCCTGGAAGTCTCCCTGGCTCTCTCTGATTCAGTGCAGTAGCTAACTGGCCCATTTGTTGCTCAAGATTCGCAATGGCCCTAGCAGTCTTCTGCATATGTGTCTCTGATTTCTGAATGAAAGACTGTGTGCTCTGAACCATGGATGCAATCAAATCTTCCAAGGACTTCTTCTGAGGTTGTTGTTGTTGATAGCCCTGATGTGCCTGATGTCGTGGAAATGAACCTTGAGGCTGCTGCTGATTCTGGTTATTACTCCACCTGAAATTGGGATGATTCCGCCACCCTAGATTGTAAGTAGGAGAAAATGGATCATTCCTGGGCCTCTGATTATATGTGTTCAGCATGTTGGCCTGTTCTTGCACAAACTCAGGGAAATCGACACCATGAGAGCAAGAAATCGTTTCATGTCCAGGTGTAGCACAAATGGCGCAAACCTCCAATGATGGAGCTCTCTGATTCAAGGCAATCATGGCATCCAATGATGGAGCTCTCTGATTCAAGGCACAAATGGCGCAAACCTCCAATGATGGAGCTCTCTGCGCATTAGATGCAAAATTATTAGAAGCATTAACCTCATTAACTCCAGCGCACTTACCTCTAGTATCTAAATGCATTGTTTCTCTTGCCATCTCTTCATAGAGGTCAGAGGCCTCCTGGGCGTCTTATTCCTGATAGAACCACCTGAAAAATTAATCACAGCATTCCTACTTGCAGGGGTTAGTCCTTTATAAAATATTCGCATTAATAAGTTTAAAGGAAGTCCATGATGTGGACATTGAAGTAGTAGTGTATTAAAACGCTCCCAAGCCTCTGAGAATGACTCATCTTGTTGAGAAAACTGCATAATCTTATCTCTCAGCATATCCGTCTTTTTAGAAGAAAAGAACTTTTCTAGGAACTTCGTCTCAATTTCATCCCAAGTCCTCAATGATCCAGGTTTCAAAGAATTCAGCCAGAACTTAGCCTTATCCTTCAAAGTATAAGGAAACACCCTCATCTTGAGTTGATTCTCATTTACACCTATCAAGGGCAAAAAGCTCACAGCATTAAATATATCTTTAAGGTGAGTTAGCGGATCTTCACTAGGTAAACCATGAAAAGAGGGCAGCATATTAAAGTGAGAGGATTTGAGCTCATAGTTTCTTGCAGCAGGTGGCAAGGCAATGCTCGAAGGGGATGCAGGGATGGTCGGGATGTCTAGATCCCCCATGTGTTCCACGTAGTCTTCCTCGGCCATAACTTTTTCAAATTGGTGAGAGCTTGATGAAGATGTAGGAGACGGTGTAGGACTCTAGGACTAATCGTTATATTTTAATACTCGCAGTGCACGAATCTATATATAATATAGATGGCAAGCAAGGTCGATCCCATAAGGACTAATTAAGATCTTTAAATGATAATCCTAATGCTAAAGAAATAAGAAAATAAGACACAAGTGGCTGCCCAAGTTGTCACGCCTAGGGCAGCTACTTACTAAAATGAAACACACACACGCACACACGAGTTGGAGGGGGTTTGTATGACTTGAAAACAGCAAATTAAACCTACTTTAAAGACTAAGATGCACAACTAGCAGAGAGTATGAAAACAGGAAGTTATCTTGTGAAAATAGATGGATGATGATACTAGGACTCTAGGACTTTACCACTAGACCTCCTATTCAATGTCATGGTGCAATTTCTGAAATCTTTAATATCTATTGATGAATGCATTCGCATATTCACCTATGGCATAGCATGAAATGCATGATTCCCAAATGTGCAAACTAGTGCATGGCGTCTACCCTAGTTTGGTACCCTAAATGCAACCTAGGCATGGTATCTACCTAAGAATGCAGCAAGGTCCATTAACACACAAATGAGATTATGAAAGCAAATAAAACCCTAAGGCATGGCGTCTACCTTAGGTGCTTTAGTATTGATTTCACACAATTAGAATTCAGCCAATTACTAAATCCTAAGTTGTTTATCAATTGTATTAGGGGCTGATTGGTTGTCCTCACCCTAAATTGATTAAATTCTAGATGCGATAACCCTAGGTGATCAATCAAGGATTATAAACACATAGAGAACAATGATAAAAGTGAAATCAAAATCATCAAATCTATGGAATTAAACAAACAGCAACTACATCACCAATCCACTGAATATTCGGCCTAGGGCTGAACCCTAGGCCCTAGAAAACGTGATTAGTTCATGCTGGAAAACAAGAACATCAAAGAAATCATGTTTATCATCTCCAAATTACACGAAAAGAGAAGAAGAAAAGCCAAAACCCTAGGAGAGCTCACGCCTCCAAGCTGCAGCCCCTCTCTCTCTTTTTCTGATTTTTTTCTCCAAGTCTGGGAACCCTAGAACTCAGCAAGAGTTTGGTTTAAATAGGTAAGTATGGATGATCCCTATAGACTTGCATGTAGCTGATTTCCTCTCCTAATAAGCCTCCAATAATTCAGAAATTAAAAGGAGATAATTAAGGTAATTAAAAATCTGATTTTTAAAGCCAAATTAGGAAGGAAATTCTTTGCAAGGTGCAGCCAGCCATTTACTTAGCACACACGCCACTTCTCTTATGGTTTGGGCTGGGCTTTTACTTGTTTCATGCTCTTGGACCCTCTCCTTGTCTTGCGCATCTCTTTAAACAGCAAATACTCATTTAAGCTCAAAATGGGCTGATTTGCATCCATTTGTTATCTATGGGCTTTCCACCTACAAAAGAGAGAAACACAAATAAATAACACAAAATATAGGGACTAAGTACTAAATACATGAAGATAGAGGGCCTAAAATGCACACATTTAAGGACCCAACACTTATTCCAATTTCACCCAAATTGCACAGTAGGTGTTAAGAACGCACAAAAACGTCATTTCTGTGTACCCTTGGTCTAATTTCGTCAAAATTGCACAAAAACGTTCCCAGTTGGAAAGAAAAACATGTGGAAGCACTTTCTCATATTAGGATTAGCGTTCTAGAGCTATTGAACCACATTTGGCGTTAAGAACGCACAAAAACGTCTTTTCGGTGCATACTTGGTCTATTTTTGTCCAAATTGCAACAAAAACGAGCCCGATTGGTAAGAAAGAGATGGTGAAGCAGTTTTCTATATTAGGATTAGTATTATAGACCTGTTGAACCACATTTGATGTTAAGAACGCACGAAAACGTCTTTTCGGTGCATACTTTGTCCAATTTCATCCAAATTGCAACAAAAACATGTCATGTTGGCAAGAAAAACAAGTAGAAGCACTTTCTCATGTTAGGATTAGTGTTCTTGTCGTATTGAATAACATTTCGTGTTAAGAACCCACGAAAACGTCCTTTCAGTGCCAACTCGGTCTAATTTCATCTAATTTGGAGAAAAAACGTGTACGGTTGGGAAGAAAAACATAAGGAAGCACTCTCTCATGTTAGGATTAGCGTTCTAGATCTATTGAATAACATTTTGTGTTAAGAATGCACAAAAACGTCTTTTCGGTGCGTACTTATTCCAATTTCGTCCAAATTGCAACAAAAACGTGCCCGGTTAGCAAGAGAGACATGAGGAATCACTTTCTCATGTTATGATTAGCGTTCTAGACGTATTGAATAACATTTCGAGTTAAGAACGCACGAAAACATCATTTCAGTGCCTACATGGTCTAATTTCTCCAAATTGCACCAAAACGTTCTCGATTGCCTAGAAAAACATGGGGAAGCATTTTCTTATGTTAAGATTACCGTTCTAGACCTATTGAACCACATTTGGTGTTAAGAACGCACGAAAACGTCTTTTCGGTGCATACTTGGACTAAATTCGTCCAAATTGCAACAAAAACGTGCCTAGTTCGCAAGAAAGACATGGAGAAGTACTTTCTCATGTTAGGATTAGCGTTCTAAAACTATTGAACAACATTTGGTGTTAAGAACGCATGAAAACGTCATTTTGGAGCATACTTGATCTAATTTCATCCAAATTGAACCAAAACGTTTCCGGTTTGCAAGAAAGACATGATGAAGTACTTCTCATATTAGGATTATCGTTCTAGACCTATTGAACCACATTTGGTGTTAGGAACGCACGAAAAAGTCTTTTTGGTGCATACTTGGACTAAATTCATCCAAATTGCATCAAAATGTTCTCGGTTGGCAAGAGAGACATTATGAACCACTTTCTCATTTTAGGATTAGCGATCTAGAGCTATTGAACCACATTTGGTGTAAAGAACACACGAAAACGTCATTGCTATGCCTACTTGGTCTAATTTCGTCTAAATTGCACCAAAACGTTCCGATTGCCAAGAAAGACAATGGGATACACTTTCTCATGTTAGGATTAGTGTTTTAGACCTATTAAATAACATTTCGTGTTAAAAACGGACGAAAACATATTTTTGGTGCATACTTGGTCTAATTTCGTCTAATTTGCACAAAAAACGTGCCTGATTGGGAAGAAAAACAAGGGGAAACACTTTCTCATGTTAGGATTAGTGTTCTAGACCTACTGAACCACATTTGGTGTTAAGATCGCACGAAAACGTCTTTTCGGTGCATACATCGTTTAATTTCGTCCAAATTGCAACAAAAACGTGCTCGTTTGGTAATAAAGACATGGATAATCACTTTTCCATGGTAAAATTTGTTTTCTAGACCTGTTGAACCACATTTGGCGTTAAGAACGCACGAAAACGTTATTTCGGTGTATACTTGGTCTAACTTCGTCTAAATTGCACCAAAACGCTTCTAGTTGGAAAGAACGACATGATGAACCACTTTCCCATATTAAAATTAGCGTTCTAGACCTACTTAACCACATTTGGTGTTAAGAACACATGAAAGTGTCTTTTCAGTGCCTACTTGGTCTAATTTCGTCCAAATTGCACCAAAACGTTCCTGATTCATAAGAAAGACATGGGGAAGCACTTTCTAATGTTAGGATTAGCGTTCTAGACCTATTGAACCACATTTCGTGTTAAGAACGCACTAAAATGTGTTTTCGGTGAGTACTAGTTCCAATTTTATCCAAATTGCACCAAAAACGTGCCCGGTTGGTAAGAAAAACAAGGGGAAGCACTTTCTCATGTTAGGATTAGCGTTCTAGACCTATTGAATAACATTTCGTGTTAAGAATGCACGAAAACGTCATTTCGGTACATAATTATTACAATTTCGTCCAAATTGCACAAAAAATGTGCCCGGGTGGCAAGAAAGACATGGAGAAGTACTTTCTCATCTTAGTATTAGCGTTATAGACCTATTGAAACATATTTGGTGTTAAGAACACACGAAAACAACTTTTCAGTGCCTACTTGGTCTAATTTCTCCCAATTGCACCAAAACATTCCCGATTGGCAAGAAAGACATGGGGAAACACTTTCTCATGTTAAGATTAGCGCTCTAAACCTATTGAACCACATTTCCTATTAATAACGCACAAAAACGTTATTTCGGTGAGTACTTGATCCAATTTTGTCCAAATTGCGCCAAAACGTGCTCGGTTGGCAATAATAACAAGCTGAAGCACTTTCTCATGTTAGGATTAGCGTTATAGACCTATTGAACCATATTTGGTGTTAAGAACACACAAAAATGTCTTTTCAGTGCCTACTTGGTCTAATTTCTCCTAATTGCACGAAACATTCCCGATTGGCAAGAAAGAGATGGGGAAGCACTTTCTCATGTTAAGATTAGCGTTCTAGATCTATTGAACCACATTTCTTGTTAATAACGCATGAAAACGTCATTTCGGTGAGTACTTGATCCAATTTTGTCCAAATTATGCCAAAAACGTGCCCGGTTGGCAAGAAAAACAAGAAGCACTTTCTCATGTTAGGATTAGCGTTATAGACCTATTGAATAACATTTCGTGTTAAGAACGGAAGAAAATGTCATTTCTGTGCTTACTTATTCCAATTTCGTTCAAATGGCACCAAAAACGTGTCCGTTGGTAAAAAAAAACATAGCGAAGCACTTTCTCATGTTGGGATTAGCGTTCTAGATGAATGGAATAACATTTCGTATTAAAAACGCACGAAAATGTCATTTCAGGGCCTACTTGGTCTAATTTCCCCAAGTTGCGCCAAAACATTCCCGATTGCCAAGAAAGACATGGGAAAGCACTTTCTCATGTTAGGATTAGCGTTCTAGACCTGTTGAACCACAGTTGGTGTGAAGAACGCACGAAAATATCATTTTGGTGTATACTTGGTCTGATTTCGTCTAATTTGCACAAAAAACGTGCCCGGTTAGGAAGAAAAACAAGAGGAAGCATTTTTTCTTTTTAGAATTAGCATTCTAAATCTATTGAATAAAATTTCATGTTAAGAACGCACGAAAACATCTTTTCGGTGCATAGTTATTCCAATTTCGTCCAAATTGCACTGAAAACATGCCCGGTGGGCAAGAAAAACAAGAAGCACTTTCTCATGTTAGGATTAGCGTTATAGACCTATTGAATAACATTTCGTGTTAAGAACGGAAGAAAATGTCATTTCTGTGCTTACTTATTCCAATTTCGTTCAAATGGCACCAAAAACGTGTCCGTTGGTAAAAAAAACATAGCGAAGCACTTTCTCATGTTGGGATTAGCGTTCTAGATGAATGGAATAACATTTCGTATTAAAAACGCACGAAAATGTCATTTCAGGGCCTACTTGGTCTAATTTCCCCAAGTTGCGCCAAAACATTCCCGATTGCCAAGAAAGACATGGGAAAGCACTTTCTCATGTTAGGATTAGCGTTCTAGACCTGTTGAACCACAGTTGGTGTGAAGAACGCACGAAAACATCATTTTGGTGTATACTTGGTCTAATTTCGTCTAATTTGCACAAAAAACGTGCCCGGTTAGGAAGAAAAACAAGAGGAAGCATTTTTTCATTTTAGAATTAGCGTTCTAAATCTATTGAATAACATTTCATGTTAAGAACGCACGAAAACATCTTTTCGGTGCATAGTTATTCCAATTTCGTCCAAATTGCACTGAAAACATGCCCGGTGGGCAAGAAAGACATGGGTACGCACTTTCTCATGTTAGGCTTAGCGTTCTAGACCTATTTAATAACATTTCGTGTTAAGAACGCACCAAAACGTCTTTTCAGTGCATACTTGGATAAATTCGTCCAAATTGCAACAAAAACATGCCCAATTGGCAGAAAGACATAGGGAAGCAATTTCTCATGCTAGGATTAGCGTTCTATACGTATTGAATAACATTTCGTGTTAAGAACGCACGAAAACGTCATTTCATCCAAATTAGCGTTCTATACATATTGAATAACATTTCATCCAAATTAAACCAAAACAATCCCGGTTGGCTAGAAAGACATGAAGAAGCACTTTCTGATGTTAGGATTAGCGTTTTGGACCAATTGATGCACATTTGGTGTTAAGAACGCACAAAAATGTCATTTCGGTGCATACTTGTTCCATTTTCATCCAAATTGCGCCAAAAATGTGCCCGAGTGGCAAGAAAGACATGGGGAAGCAGTTTCTTATGTTAGGATTAGCTGTGTAGCTCTATTAAACCACATTTGGTGTTAAGATTGTACGAAAACGTCTTTTTGGTGCATACTTGGTCTAATTTCGCCCAAATTGCACCAAAAACATGCATGCCCGGTTGGCAAGAAAGGCATGGGGAAGCACTTTCTCATGTTAGGAGTAGCGTTATAGACCTGTTGAACCACATTTAATGTTAAGAATGCACGAAAGCGTCATTTCAATGCATACTTGGTCTAATTTCTCCAAATTGCACTAGTCTGTTTAAATTTGAAAAATATTTTAAGGGGGGTGGAAGTCCGTTATAGCCGAGGATACGCGTTGAGGACACTTGACACCGTTGAGAACTGAAAAGTATTTTCAAATTTTCACAAACTGCTTTAATGGCTAATCTGTTTAGATCATTGTCTCGTAGATCTGATGGGTCCAGACCCAATGAAGTTATGAGGATTAAGAACATCGAAGAAGTGGTAATTAAAGATTTTGAAAAACAGTTACAGAACTGGAAAATTCCTAAAGTCCCTATTTATGATGTTTATAGAAAAGGATCTTTTTCCTTTAAAAGTGATTATGTTATTAAAACCTGTGAAAGAACAGTCGATATCTCAGAATCTCATGAAAATTTCCAACTGTTTTCACAAGAAATGTTAAAAGAACATCAAAAAAGAGAATTTAAATATTTACACATTGGGTTAGTACAGGTTGCAGTAAAACCCTTAACAAGAACAGGGTTAAAAACGTCAATACTAATATGTGTCCGAGATTGCAGGCATAACCGCTTTGCGGATTCACTATTGGGAGTAGTGGAATCATCACTTTGTGATGGGCCAGTATTTTTCAATTGTTTTCCGAATTTTTCTATCTCACTTGCAGATAAAGGAGCCCTAAAGGCTTTAACCCTAAATTTACAAACACAAGGGTTTGATATGATCTCAGGGTCACAAAACATGGTTGTTGTTTATAGAATTTACTATAAAGCCATGAACACCCTTTGTCCAGAAGCTCATGACTTAGAAGTCAAAGGTAAGACTACATTATTCCAAGCCAATCTAGGTAAGGCTAATGTAGTTGTTCCTAAAACTATTATGTGGAATGACATAACTCTTCCTGAAAGATGGACCTTATAGAATCAGGTTCCTGCTAAGCCATTAGAAAATCAAGAAGTGGATCAGATCATTGAACACCAAGATGGAGATGTAGAAATTAAATTTTCTACAAGCAGAACGGCAAGGATTGGAAGAGAAAGCACGAGTTCTGGGGGAGAAAGCTCTAGATTACCTAGCGCAAGGAACTCTTTCATGGCAGAGTCAGAATATGATAAAATAATCATGGGAGGATTGATGCAGACTGACAATGGAATTAGTCAGCCATGGTATAGGGTGGAAACACCTGGCACTGAACCTAGTAGGCCAAGCCAGGTAAGAAGGCCTCAATCACCTACCTTTTCAGATTTAGAAGGAGATCTTTTTATAAATGTTTTAGAAATAGAAAGCCCTTTTGAAATAGATCAAGAACTCCTAAAAAAGGAGTATATGCTTGATAAAAACAGGAAGAAAAGAGAATGGTTTGAGCATGCTTTTAATTCAAAACAAAAGGAAATCATTCATAAAGCTTTTATTGCAAACATGACCCAATTTAGGAGGCACATCGCTTTCTTTGTCTGGTTCGAAGGCTTTGCTAGAAGGCAAAATGTTGAAGAATATAATCTGGTGATTAATACTCTAGAAAATCCTTTTAAAAGTTACCTGACTAAAAAGGGAAAAACAGTTAGGTCGATCCATCCACCAGCAGAAACCTTAGAAATGAATGGGGCATTTGCTGCTCCTTTCAAAACTGATACTTTATCTAGAATTGAGAAAATTACAACTGAACATATTGGGGATATTTTGTCCCAAGGAAATTATACCAATTTGTTCCTCCAATCTTTAGGAGCCCAAACTTCTAGGATTGAAAATATCTTAAAGACCTTTAAGGAAGAAGATTCTAAATTAGAATCTATTAAACAGGTTAAAAAAGATTCTATACAGGAAGTAATGTTTAAACCTCCACCAACCTTGGAAAATTATAGATTAAAACCTCCTGTGTCTAGTAGCCAACAAAAAGATGTAATGGATGAAATTCTCCAAAGATTGTCTAAATTAGATATAAAAGAAAAGACTTCTAAAGTAGAAGGATCAAAGAGTCCCATAATTAATGTCCTCTCTAAAAAAGAAGAAACAGAAGAGGAAGAAGACTTAGAACAAGTCTTCATGAATCATCCAGAAGATTCAGCCAGTGCTCAGGTAAATAAAATAAATTTTAAAAGAAACCCAATTCCTATGGCTCCAAGTAGGAATTATTACCATAGACCAACACCTGTCGATATGGGATTTGAGGAAAATTTCCATTTTGACACTGCTAGGTTTGATGCAGGATCCATTGTAGAATGGAATATCGACGGCCGTATAGAATACCAAATTATTGATGTGGTTAGACAAATGCTAATGTACGCAACTGTGGATAAAGCTGCAGGTAATTCAGAAAGTCAAGTGGCTTCTGCCATTGTGACTGGCTTCCCAGGACAATTAAGAGGATGGTGGGATTTCATGCCAGAATCTAAAAGAAATGAAATTCTGTTTGCTACTAAAAAGGTAGAAAAGGATGAATTTGGTGTTAAGTCAGAAACCACATTAAAGGATGGGGTAAATACTTTGGCTTACACAATTACTCTTCATTTTTTAGGATCTGTTAATGTCCAACATGAAAGGTCTAGGGAAGTTCTCATGAACCTTAAATGTCCAACCTTGTCCCAATTCAGATGGTATAAGGATGTGTTTTTAGCTAAGGTTTACACTAGACCAGATTGTCACCAAGAATTCTGGAGAGAAAAATTCATCTCAGGATTACCACCTTTGTTTGCTGAGAAGGTAAGAAATAGGCTAAAAGCCAGAAATGGAGGCATAATCCCTTATGCCTCTTTAACTTTTGGGCACCTTGTCTCAGAAATTTGTGCTGAGGGCTTAGCCTTATGCACAGATATGAAATTAAAAAGGCTTTTAGAAAAAGAAAGGTCTTCCAGGGGAAAAGAAATGGGTGATTTTTGTGAACAATTTGGATTTTCCAAGCCTTCTGATCTGTATAAGACAAAGAAAAGAAAGTTTCACAAAAATAAAAGATTTTCAAGAAAAAGGCAAGAGTGGGTTAAAGAGCCAAGAGAAGAAAGGGTTTTTAAAAGGAAAAAGTTTCCTAAGAGAAAGAATTTTTCAAAAAAACCTCCTGTCTGTTTTAAATGTGGAAAAACAGGACACTACAAGAATGAGTGTCGTTTGAAAGAAAAAATTAATTCTTTAGAAATTAATGAAGGATTAAAAGAAAAAATTTATAACATTCTTCTAAACTCAGAAGAATCTTCAAGTGAAGGTATCGCAGGATTAGAAGATGATACAGATCAAGGTTACTCGAGCTCTAGTGACCAAGATTCAGACATCTCCTGTATTTGTAAAAAGGTAAAAACCCTTGAGATAAATGTTTTAACTTCTCAGGATAGTTTTCTCTTAGATCTTATAGACAAAATAGAGGATCCTACCCAAAAGAGGTTAACCTTAAAACAATATTTAGAAACTGTTAGCAAAGGTCAGCCTAGTAAGAGAAAAGAAAGCACTTTTCCCTCACCAATTGAACCTTACAGTTTCCAAAATATAATTGAAAGAATAGGGGTCTCACAAAACCTTAAATCTCAAGAACCAACAATTCCAGATCTAAAGAAAGAAATTAATGAAATAAAAGGAGAAGTCAAAGCTCTAAAAGAGAGAGTCAACCTTCTAGAATTAACTCAGCTTTCAGAAAGATTCCAAGAGCAGGAATTCGAAGAAGAGTTTTCTATTGAGTTAGGAAAAGGGAAAGGAGTAACCATAGTAGAGTCAACTAGTCTTAACCAGATCAACCAGATTGACCAAGTAATTACTCAAAGATGGTTCATAGAAGTAACCATTAAAGTTGGAAAAAATTTTGAATTCACAACAATGGCTTTAATGGATTCAGGAGCAGATTTGAACTGCTTAAGGGAAGGATTGGTCCCAGTAAAATATTTCTCAAAAACAACTCAAACTTTAAATGCTGCCAATGGAAAAAGAATGACAATAAATTATAAATTGTCTGATGCAGCAGTCTGTAACCAAGGAGTTTGCTTTGAGACACCCTTCTTAATGGTAAGAGACCTTTCGCAGAATTGTATTCTAGGAACTCCCTTTCTAAATATGTTATATCCTATGCAGGTCTCCGAACAGGGAATTAAAACTTCAATCTGTGGAACTAATGTTATTTTCTCTTTCGTTCAAGAACCACAAGTCAAATTCATTAATAATATCAAGGACCAGATAGAGAAAAAAGAACGGTTCCTATTCTCCTTAAAAGAAGAAGTCCAATATCGAAGAACAGAAGAAGTCTTAAAGACTTCACAGGCCCAGGCCCAAATTAAGAGCATAGAAGAGATGCTTAAAAAAGAAATCTGTTCAGAGCTACCTAATGCCTTTTGGAACAGGAAGAGACATGAAGTCTCATTACCTTATGAACCTGGCTTCAATGAAGCCCAAATTCCAACAAAGGCAAGGCCCATTCAGATGAATAGAAACCATCTGGACCTTTGCCAAAAAGAGATTAATGATCTCCTAAAAAAAGGCTTAATCAGGAAAAGCTCTTCACCCTGGAGCTGCCCGGCCTTTTATGTGGAAAAGGCGGCTGAGATCGAGCGAGGAGTTCCCAGGTTAGTCATAAATTATAAACCCCTTAATAAGGCTCTAAGATGGATTAGGTATCCTTTACCTAATAAAAGAGATTTATTAAATAGACTCTGTGGTGCCAATATTTTCTCAAAGTTTGATATGAAATCAGGCTATTGGCAGATCCAAATCAAAGAGGAAGAAAGGTATAAAACTGCCTTTACAGTTCCATTTGGACATTACGAATGGAACGTAATGCCTTTTGGGTTAAAAAATGCACCATCAGAATTCCAAAACATCATGAATGAGATATTTAACCCATACTCTCATTTTACTATTGTTTATATTGATGATGTTCTGGTTTATTCTAAATCCTTGGAACAACACCTTAAACATATCAAGGTGTTTCACAAAGTTGTGTTGAATGCAGGGCTAGTTGTTTCCGCCAAAAAATTGGTGATATTTCAGACCAAGGTGAGATTCCTCGGGCATAATATTCATAATGGGACAATTATCCCAATTGATAGGGCCATAGAATTCGCAGACAAGTTCCCTGACGAAATCAAAGACAAAACACAACTGCAAAGGTTTCTGGGAAGCCTAAATTACATTGCAGATTTTTATCAGGATCTTGCTAAAGAAAGTAAAATATTATACCAGAGGTTAAGAAAAAATCCTGCTGCTTGGACACAAGAGCACACTGAGGCAGTGAAAAGGCTTAAAGCCAAGGCAAAAGAATTGCCATGTCTCTCTATACCTATTCCTGAAGCTTTTAAAATCATAGAAACAGATGCTTCAGAACAAGAGTATGGTGGAATCCTAAAACAAAGGATTCAAGATAAAGAACAACTGGTCAGGTTCACTTCGGGTAGCTGGAAACCGGCACAGCAAAATTATTCTACAATTAAAAAAGAAATTCTTGCAATTGTTTTGTGTGTCACTAAATTTGAAAGTGATGTTTTAAATCAGCCATTCTTAATTAGAGTCGATTGCAAGGCGGCTAAAGACGTTTTAACAAAAGATGTTAAAAATATAGCTTCAAAACAGATTTTTACAAGATGGCAAGCTATTTTATCTGCCTTTGATTTTCAAATAGAATATATATATTAAAGGAGAAAACAATTCTCTTCCTGATTTTCTAACCAGAGAATTCTTACAGGGAAGGAATTTGCAGGTACAACAGACTGAGCCAGAGCCTGAATCAGAAATTGGAAAGGGACCTAAAAGGACCCATGCAAAGAAAAGATAAACAAAAGATGGATCAAGAGGAGCCTAAAAGGTCTCCTTATATCCCTTCAATGGAAGTCCCTTTGGGAACTATTGAGGATATCTATGCAGAAATGAACCCAGTTGAAGTAGCAAGGTTAAATCTAATTGGTCATTTACACCCTAAATTTGAGGGTAAAAATCAATTTTTCTTCGAAGCAATCCTAATTGAAACAGGATCGGTTAAAATAACCCACAACTACAGAAATGACTCTAAAAGAGTTATAGGGTTCTCTCAGCTATACATCTTAAAGGTGTTAACTTTGAATGATTGGGGTTCTAACCCAATGTCTAAAAGACGTTTTAGAAACCCAAAAATTTATCCAAATTATTTCAGTTATTTTGATTACCAGCATGCCTGGGAAAATGCTTTGTGTTTACAAAATGATATTTTCTCACACTCCTGGTTTTTCAATTTTCAGGTCCGAGATAAGAAACCCCTTCCAAACTGGTTTAAAGCATGGTTTCTTGTTTGGGGTCCTTCCATTGATCTTCTGCCTTTGGATCTTAAAGATTCTTTCTTCAAATTTCAAAAATCAAATTTTGATTTGGAAGGATATTGGGAAGCCTTGTTGTGGTTTTTCTACCTATATGATATGATTTGGATTTTAAAATGGGTTTATGAAATCTCCCCACCTGAGGAAGATGATTTCATCTATCTCCCTCATCTTAAAATGCAAATTTTTATTAAATGGTGGGAAAAATATCAAATCCAGCATTTGCTGTTTCCCAGGTTTAAAATTAAATCTGTGTCTGAAGTTCTTGCAGGGGTAAAAGAAGCCTCTTCTTCCCAGTCTAAAAAGGAACCCAAAGAATCTGTTCCTGTCCTCAAAGGACTTCTCTCCCAGATTAAAGCAGCTAAAACAGCTGATCCCTCTCTCTCCCAAGCTGACATCAAGAGACAGCTCATGGAGGCACTTGATGAAGTAGACAAAATGTCTACATCAGATCATGACGAAGATGACTCTCATCTCAATAATGAAGACGACTGCGAGGGAATATGCTCCCCTCTCATCTCAATAATGACGACGACTTGCGAGTAAACTTAGAATGAGATAATTGTTTATTTTGTTCCAAGAAAACAATCAACAGCTATTTACTTTTACTATGGATTATTGATTTTTCAATTATTTACATGTTGACAAATCTTAGATCTCTGTTTAAATTGACTTTATTTGCTCTGCATCTTTGACTGATCACCTTACGTTGCATGCATCTAGATTTATGTTGTAGAACTAAATAAGCTCGAAAGGATGATAGTTTCAATAGGCAACAAGTGGATATCCTAAGATAATATTCATGAGAAAAGAGATTATAGATGATCATAGGTTACAATTCGAATGGATCTATGCTCTATATGTTTGTCACTCTCACAAATTGTAATGACTCTTGCATGGATAACAGTTGCCTTATGTACGCTTAGGGAACATGTAAGATAACTGGCTAAGGGAGGCCTAAAAACCTCTTAGTTATGCACAGTAAGGAGAGTAATTGCTAAAAGTAACTAGCCAAACCTTTTAGTAGACGAACTTTGTTGACATGTTTATATATTAATTGTTATTATCCATAGTAAGGTGAGTAGTATGCTAGAGGTGGATTATGATCCCTAGTGTTTCTTTATCATTGTTCTTATCTGAATCAATTCATTTTGTTATTTTAAAGTTTTGTTACTTATTTGTTAGTTTAGTTTAGTCTCAAAAACCAATCAAAACCCCCCCCCAATTTGTGTGTGTTAGTTAGAGTAGATTTAATTTAATTTAATTGAGCTTACACTAGTACAATTCCCTATGGGATCGACCTCGTATTTGCAAGCCTTTGCTACTCAACGATTCGTGCACTTGCGAGTTAACCTAGAGCTCGGTGTTAAGAACGCATGAAATTGTCATTTTGGTGCCTACTTGGTCCAATTTTGTCCAAATTACTCCTAAACGTTCTAGGTTGGCAAGAAAGACATGGGGAAGCACTTTCTCATGTTGCTCCTTTTGTACAACTTGTTTTACTTGGAATTTAGAAACGAATACCAAGTTGTGGCTCGCAAGTATACAAATCGCTCATGTAAGCATAGCGTATAAGTACGAGGTCGATCCCACGAGGAATAGGTAAATACACATCAAACCAATTCAACTTACCAATTAGATTCACCAAACACACACACACGGCAGGGGGGGTTTGTAGATTGTGAAACTCACACACACCACATACACACGCACACACATAAACAATTGCAATGCTAAGAATTCAGAATCCACACCAATTGATGGAAATACAACCAAGCAATTCAAGATAATGCATAAATGTAATAAAGTTTACCAGCCGAAGGCCTTTTTGAGGACACTCCTAACTATTGGTTTCCTTATGCATATACTAAGAGCTTCTTAGGCCTCCCCTAGTCAGTTAACTTGCATGTTCCCTAAGAGCTTTGTTAAGCATTCCCTAGGGCAACTGTTATTCATGCAAGAGTCATTAAGTTTTGTGAAAACGGTAAACACATGGAGTATAGACCCACCTTAATGTAACCTATGAACATCTAATGACCCTTTTTCTCATGAGTATGTTCTTAGGATACTCACTTGCTGCCAATTGAAATTATCATCCTTTTGAGCTTATTTAATTTCACAACATAATCTAGATGCAATTACCCTAAGGTAGCTAGTCAAAGGGTGCAGACAAATAGTATCAATTTTACTAGAGATCAAGAATTTACTACATGCATCAAATTAAATCACAAGTGTCTGATGAGTGTGCATTTTGCATCACTTTATGATACTAATTCCTTAACCTAGAGTGTTAGAACTCGATGTTTTGTGTTTCTTGTCTTGTTTTTGTGTTTTCAGGTCAAATGAAGCAGAAATGAGAAAAAGAAGCAAATGGAGCCATTTTGGGACATTTCCTGGTCAAACCAGGAAAACGAGTGAAATCCTGATCAAACCAGGAAAAGTGCAGAAATCCTAGTCAAATGAGGATTCCTAGTTACACTAGGAAACATCAAGTCCAGAACCATCATTGCGGAGCCAGAAATGTGAAATCCTGATTCAAACAGGAAATCCTGGTTGAACTAGGAAACCTAACCCAACTAGGTAAAGGAGTCCTAATGACACTAGTAGACCCCAGGGGCAATATGGTCATTACGAGAAGTCAAAACGGATAAGGAATCCTTCATTTTCAAGAAATTCTAGTTGTACCAGGAAATGTTGGTCAAAGTCAACTCTACAAAGTCAAGGTTCCAGAAGCTTCTAGAAGGTGGTGGATGTTGAGTGTTCATTTTACATCATTTTATGATACTAACTCCCTAACCTAGAGTGCAAGAACTCGACATTTTGTGTCTTGTTAGTTTGTTTTAGTGTTTTGTAGGTTAAATGAAGCAATGATGAAGAAAGGAGCCAAACGGGGCTATTTTGAGCTAAAAATGGAAAAAAAATGGAAAAAGGAATCTTGAGAGAATCTTCTAGAAGGATCTAGAATCTGGAAGGAATCTTTAGAGAATCTCAGACAGAATCTTTTGGGGAATCTTTTTGGTCAATGTTGACTTTTGGTCAAAGTCAATGGTCAACCATGCCACATCATCACATGACATGGACCACACATGCAGCCCATGCACTATGGGCCATGCACACAACCCTAACCCAAAGGACCAACGCCATGCGCCTATTGCAAGCCCAATTGGAGGAAGCCCAAGTGTGCCATTACAAGGTCCAAAAGCCCAAGCCAATGCCGCACCTACAGCTGATCCAAGGCCCAAGCAAGGAATCCTTCATGGTCAAGGAAAATCTCACAAGATTCAGTCAAAGATTACAAGGAATCCTAGTTGAAGAAGAAGTCAAAACCCTGTAAAATAGAGCATGAATTTCGACAGTGATTCTGTACCTCTACAGATTGAATCAGGTGTCATGCCATATATGGTTGGAAAGCTAAGAATGTTAGCTTCGCAGGGAATTTTACGGATTTCGATTCCGAGTTTTTTAGCTCAAGATATGGCCATTTTAGTGGAGGTAGCGCAGCAGTTCCGCGAGCTGAAAAGAAAGTTACGCCCAAAAAAAGCCCAAATCAGCCCAAGGCCCACTTTTGGCCGAAAATTGGAAGCCTTAAGGAGCAAGGAATGCACTTATCCCACATTGAAAAATCAGCAAAACCTCTCCACCTCCTCACTACTATATAAGACCCTCACTCCCTCACATATCAGAGATCATCTTCTACACCTTACGCCTTTTTATTTTCTGAAAGTTAGAGAGCGAGAGAAGTTGGCGCAAGGAGGAGGAGAGGACAGCAAGCCTTCATGCTGCCCTAGCCGCATCTTCCTTGGGTTTTTCCTTGTTTCTTCTTTTCTTCTTCTTTTGATTTCCTTTGTTTCCTTAGTTAATTAGTCTATTCTTCTTTTATTATGGATTCAACGTTTGTGTTAGTTTCTAGGATTTGTTAAATTGGCTATGTTCCTTGTCAAAACAATTGTATTTAATTGTATTTAATCACTCACAAGCTCTAGGCTAGATTATGGTCAAGTTCAGCTGTATTGAAGAAGCCAAGAATGAACAAAGACACAAGCTATACTGCACTTCATTCATTTCATGAAAATCACAGTTTTTTGTCTATTTGACTAGTCATTCACTGATCATAAAGAACACTGTTTTTCACGTACAGTGGCTGTCATTTAAGTCACAGTCACAACAGTAGGTCCATTTCGGGTTTTATTTTTTAAGCCCATTTCATTGAAAGCCCATGTTCTGTTTTTTATTAAACATGCATGTGCATTGCACATGGCTTGGTTCCCCTACTGTAGCAATCAGATCTGATTGCATCTTTGCCATTCACGCACACACCTTCACACATTAGCACTATTCATCATCTTCCTCATTTCTGATTTTTAAAGTAAAAATTCCTTTTTACAGCTCCTTATTCCTATCCTTAGTAATACTAGGATACCCCTCTAGGACAAAGAGAATATGCCCCTCATCCGTCTCTTGTGGACAGCCATTGATTGGCTTCCACGTGGCTTGGGTGAACATGAATGTTGCGTGGGTGTGTACGGGTATATTGGGCATGCTGTTCAGATCTTTTGCCGTGTGTCGATGAGCAATTTTTGAGCGTGATTTTTCTGGGTTCACGGCTGGGTATTTTCAAGGCTAAGTGCTCATCTTTAATATTTTCAGAAAATGGTCTGTTAATTCTTGAAAAATAACAAAGAGATTTTCTGAACTTGTTTTTGTTAAAATCTAAAATTCTATATGGGTTTGAGTGCTTAAATGTCTTNATTTGTGTTGTTTACTGAAGTGATTTTTGGTTTTTAGAAGTCAATGTGGAGTTTCATATTTTTGTTACTGGACCGTTTGAGTTGTGTTTGGTTGACTAGTTCTTGAGTGATCACATAAACCAAAAATTGGGGTCCGTTCACTGAAAGTGAAATTAATCAAGTTAATTGAGTGAATAGATCACCTAAATTAAACTTTCAATTGGTATCAGAGCGCTACTCTAAAAGCAAATAGAGAGTTCCTGGGGTGTTGTTTATTTTCTAGGTGTGTCTAGATGGAAAGAGATCGCGTTGCAGGATCTTGCAACTCTCCTCCATTCTTTGATGGCAGCAACTACGCTGCTTGGAGAGAAAAATTTGAAATTTTTCTTGATGCCTATGACGAGTTGGCATATGAGTATCTCAATGTTGAGTGGATTCCTCCCACACGAACTGTTGATGGGATTGAAACTCCTAAGCCTAGGTCCGAATGGTCTTTTGCCGAAGTCACGGCCTCTAGCTCCAACAAGAAGGCTAGAAATGCTATTGTCACTGCACTGTCTTCCTCACAATTTGCACACATACAACATTGTGTCACGGCTAGCCAAGCTTGGACCAAACTTAGGGTTGTTCATGAAGGGGACAAACAAGTTAGGTCACTTAAGCTTCAAATGGTACATGCCAAATTTGAAGAAATTAGGATGAAAGAGTCCGAGTCATTTTCCGAGTTCTATGAAAGGTTGGAAGCCCTCACAAATGAAGCCATGTCCCTAGGTAAACCTTATGAGGAGTCTACCATTGTCCAAAATATTCTTAGATCTCTACCTAAGAGATTTCAATCTAAGAAGCATGCAATACAAGAAGTCCAAAATTTGGATGAACTCAAAATTGGTAAATTGGTAGGAAAGCTTAAAACCTTTGAGATGGAACTTGAAATGGATGAAAGGGACAGCAAGAAGTCAAAGGATATTGCTTTGCAAAGTGTGAAAGACATGAGTGAAAACTTGAGTGAAAAATCATCCATGTCCGATGATGAGGTTGCCCTTTTTGTCAAAAGATTTAGACGAATTCTTAGAAATAAAGGGAGAGAAGCTAGAACTAGTGGTAACAACTTTAAGGAGTTCAAATTCAAACCCCAAGGAGAGAATTCATTTGAGAGAAAACAAGAGAGGAAGTCTAACTTTAAAGAAGGAAGAACAACCAAGAGAGATGTGAAATGTTACACTTGTGGTGGAATAGGTCACATAGCAATTGAATGTGCAAATAATAGAAAGAATTATTCTTCAAGTAAGAATAAAGCCATGAAAATCACTTGGAGTGATAGTGAGAGTGAGGACTCAAATGATTGTGAGTCTTCTTCCGATATTGAGGGTGATGAAGTTGCATTTGTTGCATCAATCAAGGAGATTGAACAAGTTGATGGTGGGTCTGACTCAGAATCTGTTCCTGATGATGAGTCTTACACTGCACTTTGTGATAAGTATGACTTACTTTTCACCGAAACTCTTAGCATAAAGGAAGAAAATCAGAAACTAAAGAATGCTAAATTGAAATTGTGTGAGAAGATTGAGTCATTAGAGAGTGAATTAGAAAGTGTGGCTATCTTGAAACAAAATTTTGAGAGTCAAGTCAAAGTGCTCAAGGAGAGCAACATCTACTTTAAATCTTTGAATGAGAAACTTGAAAAAGAAGTACATGAAGCAAATGAGAGCATTGTTGAGCTCACCATTGGGGCTGAAAAGGTTGATAGGATGCTTAGGATTGGAAAGCATCATGGGGACAAAACCGGTTTGGGTTTTAGTGAAAATAGTCCTAGTGTATCCAACACAAAGACCATTTTTGTCAAGTCAGAATCTGATCATAGTGTCAAAAAGGGTCTAGGTTTCATTGACATTGGTCAAAATGCATCTCATTCTAAGTCAAGTCAAGCTACATCAAGTGTCACACAAATTGATTGTTCTACTTCACTTAGAAAAACAAAGTTTGTCCCGGTTTGTCATCATTGTCATGTCAAGGGTCACATTAGACCAAATTGCAACAAACTTAGAGGAAAGAAATCAAGTGAACCAAAGAGAAATATTTCTCTACAAGAGCAAGTGAACAATCTACTCAAAGAGGTAACCAAAATTGCCTTACTTGTCACCCCACTTCCCAAAAATAAGCCAAGTCCACATCAAAGATGGGTTGTGAAGAGCTCCACTAAATGTCTAGTAACCTTGAATGCTTTTTCAGCCACTAAGAGGAACATTTGGTACCTAGATAGTGGGTGTTCCAAACATATGACGGGAGATAAGGAGGTCTTTACCTCTCTTGCTCCTTATGATGGTGGTAGTGTGACTTTTGGAGGAGGAGAGAAGTCCTATGTGAGTGGAAAGGGGGTTGTACACATACCCGGTATACCCGAATTGAAAAATGTAAGATTTGTTGATGGGCTGAATTCTAATTTGCTTAGTATTAGCCAACTTTGTGATGAATGGGGTGGTGAAGTGTGTATGTCCAAGAGTGGATGTAGAATTGTTGACTCCCAAGGAAGGGAGATCTTGAATGCCCCTAGGTCTAGGGATGATTGCTATGTGTTTGATGGCAATGTTGGAAAAATTGAGAATACTTGCAATAGAGCTATTGATGACACTAGCTCTCTTTGGCATCAAAGACTTGGTCACATTAATGTTCATGACCTTTACAAGTTGTCTAAGCATGAGGTTGTTAGAGGTCTTCCAAAGATAGGAAAGCCCGAAACTTTTATTTGTGGTCCATGTCAAATGGGGAAACAAACCAAAGAACCACACAAAAGAGTCAAAGACATAGGCACCTCTAGGACACTTGAACTAATTCACTTGGATTTAGTTGGTCCGGTCCAAACCTTGTCAATAGGTGGAAAGAAATACATTCTAGTCATGGTAGATGATTTTTCTAGGTACACTTGGGTGTCATTTCTTAAGGACAAGTCGGAGACATTTCATCATTTTGTCAAGATTGTGAAACTGCTGAAAAGTGAAGGTATGTCGAGTCTGTCAACCCTGTCCAGAATTAGATCAGACCATGGTACTGAGTTTGAAAACTCTCAATTCGATGAGTTTTGTTGTCAAATGGGTATTAAACATGAATTCTCAGCTCCAATAACACCCCAACAAAATGGAATCGTTGAGAGAAAGAATAGGGTTTTGATTGAGATGGCTAGAGTGATGTTGAATAGCAAAAATCTTGCTAAACATTTCTGGGCTGAGGCGGTAAACACAGCATGTTACATCATAAATAGAGTCTACCTTAGGCCGGGAACCAAAAAGACTCCCTATGAACTGTGGAAGGGTAGGAAACCTAAGGTTACACACTTTAGAGTGTTTGGGAGTGCATGTTACATCCTTAGGGATAGAGAACATTTGGGGAAATTTGATTCTAAGAGTGATGAGGGTCTGTTTTTAGGCTATTCATCCAACAGTAGAGCTTTTAGAGTCTTCAATTTGCGAACAAATTCTATGTTGGAATCCATAAATGTGAAAATAGATGATCATGATGCATCTATTGAAATGGCTGCAGATAAGGATGGATTGTTCCCACAATCTGATCCTAAAGAGGATAATTTGGTTAAAGAAGAGTCCAAATCAGGTAGTGATGAACCTGCTGATGACTCAAAAATTGTTGAGTTTGATAAGTCAGAGAGCGAACAAAATGACAAAACCTTGAGTGACAGATCTGAAAAACCAAGATGGGTGAGGTGTAACCATGGTGAAGATGTAATTCTAGGTTCTTTAGACCAGCCAGTTAGGACTAGAAAACAAATGGCAAATGAACTTGCTCATGTGTGCTATGTGTCCATTGTTGAACCTAAAAATGTCAAAGAAGCACTCAATCATGAGGAATGGGTGAGTGCAATGCATGAGGAATTGAACCAATTTGAGAGAAACCAAGTGTGGACTCTTGTAGAGAGACCAGCCAACACAAATGTCATTGGAACCAAATGGATATTCAAAAATAAATCTGATGAATTTGGGAATGTAGTTAGAAACAAGGCTAGGCTTGTTGCTCAAGGGTACTCTCAATTAGAGGGTATTAATTTGATGAGACTTTTGCACTCCGTTGCTAGACTTGAGTCCGTTAGGTTACTTTGTGCCATTGCATGTCATCTTAAGTTCAAATTGTATCAAATGGATGTTAAAACAGCATTTTTAAATGGTTACTTGAATGAGGAAGTTTTTGTAGAACAACCAAAAGGTTTTGAGGATCCTCACATGAGAGATGGTGTTTATAAATTGAGGAAAGCCTTGTATGGGCTGAAGCAAGCTCCAAGAGCTTGGTATGAGAGACTCTCTCATCACTTGTTGTCCAATGGGTATCAAAGAGGGTCGGTTGACAAGACCCTATTTGTAAAAAGGTTGAAAAATGATGTCTTGATTGCTCAAGTTTATGTGGATGATATTGTCTTTGGGTCAACTTCAAATTTTCATGTTAAGAGATTCATTGATGTAATGTCTAGTGAATTTGAAATGAGTCTAGTTGGTGAAATGAATTTCTTTTTAGGGCTGCAAGTTAAGCAAGTAGATAGTGGGATATTTATCTCTCAATCTAAGTATGCTAGAAACTTGGTCAAAAAGTTTGGGCTTGAGTCTTCCAAAGTGGCTACTACTCCAATGAGTAAAAGCTCCAAACTTCATAGGGATCCAAGTGGTAAGCAAGTGGACCAAACCTTGTATAGAAGCATGATAGGAAGTCTCCTCTACCTCACAGCTAGTAGACCGGACATATCGTTTGCGGTAGGAGTGTGTGCTAGGTTCCAAAGTGATCCCAAAGAATCCCATTTGTTTGCAACAAAAAGAATCATCAAATATGTAAGTGGGACTCTTGACTATGGGTTGTGGTATACCCATGATACCAACACTAAATTGGTTGGATTTAGTGACTCCGATTGGGCTGGGTGTAGTGATGATTTGAAGAGCACCTCGGGTGGTGCTTTCTATGTTGGGAATAACTTAGTGTCTTGGCATAGCAAGAAGCAGAATTCTGTCTCTTTGTCGACTGCTGAAGCTGAATACATAGCAGCAGGGAGTTGTTGTACACAACTCATTTGGATGAGACAAATGTTAGCCGATTATGGAATTGATGAGAAAACTTTTCTCATCTATTGTGATAACATGAGTGCTATAGATATCTCCAAGAACCCGGTGCAACATACTAGAACCAAGCATATTGACATAAGACATCATTTCATTCGAGATCTTGTGGAGAGTGGAACTCTTACTTTGACTTTTGTTCCTTCCGAACAACAACTTGCAGACATCTTTACAAAAGCTCTAGAGAATCCAAACCACATTAGTCTTCGGAAGTCAATTGGCATTTGTACACATGCATGAGTCTTTGTAGTTAAATGTGCTTCATTGTTTAAGTTTCTTTTATTTGGTTAAGTAGTTTTTCTTTTAAAGAAAATAACCACTTTGAAAGGTCTTAGCATTATTTGTCACACTCTCTTTGATATTCAAAATGGTTCTTGCATACCATGAGTCATGTCAATAAGCATAATCCCTCATTCTTGTCAAATGTTAGCCTTGAGATTTCTTTTCTTATTTAACACTTTGTCATAATCAATCCAACTTGTTAAATGCTTTTCAAAGACAATTTGTTTGAGGATGCAATTTAACCCTTCAATATAATTCCTCATTTGTGACTCATCTTAAGTTAAGTTTTTCTCATTTGAACAAATGTGCACCATACAAAAATAACAAAAAAAAGGAAGTGTGACCAAAGAAGTCACGGCCCTAGGGAGACATAAGGTGATTTTATGGTGTTCTAGGGTAAAGAGTCGCAAAATTGGACCAAATCATTGCACTTAATTTGGGATGTGCCTAAACAAAACAAATGAAAAATAATTTTCTCATAGCCATTGTCATGAGTTGAAAAACTTTGCTTTCAAGTTTTGTTCCCAAATTAGAAATTGTCTTGAGTGGTTAAATTCTAATCTCTTGTTGTGGATGAAATTTATTTAACCTCTTTGGTTGTCTTTGACATTGTTTTTCCATCTTGAACAAGTCTTGAATGCTAGCATTGACCTCCCTATATCCCAAATATGCTTATTTTCTTACACAAAATTTGCAATCTTCATTTTCCATATCTAGTAGAGTGTTGACATTAGTGGTTAATTCCTTTCAAGTGTGTTTGTTGTTTTGTCAAATTTGTTTTGTCAAAAATAAATTCCCTGAAGCACATCTAACTCATCAATTACTTTTGTATGTCATTGCTTCCAATTCTCTAAGGATTCCTCTATTTTTTTGTGCTTTATGTTCCAGTACGCAGTTTGCTCATTTTGACTAGTCTAACAATCGTCCAATACAGTCAATTTCACAGAACCATTCTGCACTATTGGATCACTGTTCATTAAGGGCGTTTCAGACTTTTATCATCTCTAGCAGCCCTTATAAGCCACGCGCCCCTCTTTCTTCCTTCAAATCCCTAAAATTTCAGAATCTTCTTGTTATATTCTCTTCCCCAGCCGCATCCTTCTCTCTCACCTTCTCGCACTTTCGCCTTCCACCTCTCGCTCGCGCCTCCGTCGGCACCACCTCCTCTCGCTCGCGACTCGGTCGGCTCCCTTCTCTCTCGCGACTCAGTCTGTGTCGCGACTCGGGTTCCATTTCTCTTCTCGCGCCTCCATTTGCCGTCTCGGGTCTCTCCCCATGTCGGTCTCCACCATCATCCCCTCTCGCAGCCGACAACGACCATCCACGCCGGAGGACTGTGAAGAGGAAGACTTCATCAACGAACAGAATCGGTTTACAACTCGATGGGCAAAGAGATTTTTTCGCATTGTGCAATCCCGATCTGTGGTCACTGAGCGCCACTACAGGTTAGAGGAATTCAATCTCCATTTCTTTCGTCAAGTCTTCTCCTTCCTCAGTGACTATCAAGTCTCCACCTTGAATGACCTCCCTCACACAGTCCCTTCTTACAACCTCACCATAGTTCAGGAATTTTATGCAAATTTTCCAAGTCGCATTGCCCGAACAGGTTTTAATGTCTATGTGCGCAACCGTGATGTTTATTTTCAGCCTAGTGCAATTTGTCAGGTTCTTGGGTTAAAACAATCTACCCACACTGATTACCTGCATATTTAGAACGGTCTCAGTCATATACTGCTGCTCACTTCCAGGCCGTGGCCTATGTTAACCCTACTACTCCTTTAAAGGACGGTGTGTTGTTAGAGAAGTCCGAATTCAAACCTTTTCACAGGTTTTTGTGGGATTTTGTGCGTCACAATATTATTCCTACCTCCCACAATTCGCACCCTTCTGTGGAGCAAATTCAAGTGATGATGTCTTTTCTGAATAAGGATCCTGTTCCCTTAGGCTTTCTTATTTATGAACACATTCAGACCAAGACCATAGGCAGTGGTCGTGACCACAAGGGTGCCCTCATTTTCCCTCTCCTTATTCACCTCCTTTGTGCCCGCAGTGGTGTCCCTTCTGTGGATGACTTGGATACATTTGCTGAGCCTATGGCTGACTACACGAAAACAGTCATGAAGGTTAGTGAAACTTTTGCTCGCAAAAAGCGAGGGGATCAGGCTCCTTCTCTTGAACAAGCAAACGCTGCCCTTCTTGCCAAGGTCAAAGGTCAATCGGCCATTATTGCGGATCTCATGGCCCAACTAGCAGCTCACACAGCTAATTTTGCTGCCTTTGCCATCATTCCTTATTCTGATGGACTCCATACTGAGGATGGTGATCCACATGCTGACATCCCTGATCACTCCGATGACGCTCCAGAGATGGACCCCACCGATTCTCCAGTGCCAGCGAGCTCAGTAGCTTTTCAGCCTGTAGATGACTTTGAACTTGCCATGCAAGCCCGTTACAGAGATGCTGCTGCTGCTGCTGCTGCCGGTTCTCAGTCTTAGGGGGAGTTACAATTTAGGGGGAGTTGGACTTGTATGGAATTTTACTCTTTCAGCATGTATTTTATTTTTTTTTTGCAACTCTCTACAACTTTCTGTGCTTTTGAACTGATCTTTCCTTTTATGAATGTCCCTTTGTCTTTCCATGACAAAAAGGGGGAGAATGTATGTGTTTAATCTACATTGCTTGCTGTGTTTAAATTGCATTGATTGCTGTACTATCATATTTTGTGTTGTGCAAGTATTTCTTCTTGCAGGTACATTATAACACATTGTTGGGCTGAGTGTTGAGAGCCTTGTGAGGTGAATGGGTTGTTGTTTTGTCAAGGAAAGCCAAAGGGGGAGATTGTTAGTTTCTAGGATTTGTTAAATTACCTATGTTCCTTGTCAAAACAATTGTATTCAATTGTATTTAATCACTCACAAGCTCTAGGCTAGATTATGATCAAGTTCAGCTGTATTGAAGAAGCCAAGAATGAACAAAGACACAAGCTATACTGCACTTTATTCATTTCATGAAAATCACAGTTTTTTGTCTATTTGACTAGTCATTCACTGATCATAAAGAATACTGTTTTTCACGTACAGTGGCTGTCATTTAAGTCACAGTCACAACAGTAGGTCCATTTCGGGTTTTATTTTTTAAGCCCATTTCATTGAAAGCCCATGTTCTGTTTTTTATTAAACATGCATGTGCATTGCACATGGCTTGGTTCCCCTACTGTAGCAATCAGATCTGATTGCATCTTTGCCATTCACGCACACACCTTCACACATCAGCACTATTCATCATCTTCCTCATTTCTGATTTTTAAAGTAAAAATTCCTTTTTACAGCTCCTTATTCCTATCCTTAGTAATACTAGGATACCCCTCTAGGACAAAGAGAATATGCCCCTCATCCGTCTCTTGTGGACAGCCATTGATTGGCTTCCACGTGGCTTGGGCGAACATGAATGTTGCGTGGGTGTGTACGGGTATATTGGGCATGCTGTTCAGATCTTTTGCCGTGTGTCGATGAGCAATTTTTGAGCGTGATTTTTCTGGGTTCACGGCTGGGTATTTTCAAGGCTAAGTGCTCATCTTTAATATTTTCAGAAAATGGTCTGTTAATTCTTGAAAAATAACAAAGAGATTTTCTGAACTTGTTTTTGTTAAAATCTAAAATTCTATATGGGTTTGAGTGCTTAAATGTCTTCACACATTCTTCAAACACATTCATTTTAGATTTAAGTTGAAGGATTCAATATCGATCTTTTCATGCCGATAGCTTGAGAAGGTTGATCTTTGTTTGTGAATCCTACATTTGCATATCATGTTCATGCATTGATGAAACCACTGAGCTTGGTGCGAATTGGTGCCATGGGTTGATGAGCTTGGAGTGGAGCTGCCTTCTTCATGAATGACCGATTGCCTTACTAATGGAAGTTGCACAAAGGGGTAAGAAAGCTGCCACTTAGTCTAGGACTTAGTGATTGAGCTTGTGTGCTGAGTGCCCTCTTTTGTATTGAACTTCTGATTTAGTGGATTGCCTGGTCAGCTGGATAGACCCCCAGTTTTTACCCTTTGTGGTTTTTTGGGTGAACATCTTGTGTGCATTTGTCTTCCTTGTTTGTGTTGTTATGATTACTGACTCACTCATCTTTTAAACACAAATCTGTACTGGAGCTATTTGCTTAAAATTGATATGTGCCTTATATAACTGTTTAGGTAATCACACCACTGTAGTTGTGGATAACACTGGGATGCCTATTGTGATGGGTCCTCTGAGTGTATAGGATGTCACTTGATCCTTGGTGTTTTTGATTTGTGTTGTTTACTGAAGTGATTTTTGGTTTTTAGAAGTCAATGTGGAGTTTCGTATTTTTGTTACTGGACCGTCTGAGTTGTGTTTGGTTGACTAGTTCTTGAGTGATCACATAAACCAAAAATTGGGGTCCGATCACTGAAAGTGAAATTAATCAAGTTAATTGAGTGAATAGATCACCTAAATTAAACTTTCAGTTTGATTATTTAATGAAAGTTGATTCTTTTATTTTCTTTATTATGTTTTGATTTTAGTTTGCATTGTTAAGATGATGATGAAGCTCTTATTATTCGATCAATGTTGATTTATGGTTAATGAAATAAAGCCATGTGATTTAATGTGATGTTTGCATGCGATAAATTCCTATTGTCTGTTTTAATTGATTCTATTTGTTTGCACTCTTTGACTAGCTACCATAGAGTTGTTTGCATCTAGTAATTGTTATGAAATTGAGAGGTGATAATCAAGCTAATCAATTCAGTAGGTAACAAGGAGGTATCCTAAGAACTTATCTTTGATAAATAGGTTTCATAGATGTCATCTAGATCGATAATCAAGATATTATCATGCTCTATGTGTTTGTCGTTTTCATATAATCTTAATGACTCTTGCATGGTTAACAGCTTAGGTAGACGATAATCAAGCTTCCTAGGAACATGTGAGTTAACTAGGTTAAGTTGCGATAATCAAGCTCTTAATCTATGAATAAGGAAAATAATAGTTAGGCGAGTGTCCGATAATCAGGGCCTCCCGGCTGGCAAACTTTATTGTATGTGTTCACTTTCAATTGCATGTCACCATAATAGTTGTAATCTTATAATATGTGGTGGATTCTGAATTCTTAACAATGGCGTGTTTTGTGTGTGTGTGTGTGTGTCTCATCTCTACAAACCCCCCCTATCAGTAGTATTTCTAATATGTCAAGTTGAGTTGGTTTATTGATACTAAACCCATTCTCTGTGGGATCGACCTTGTACTTTGCACAATTTTCTACCAAGCAATTCGTGCACTTGCGAGTAAACTTAGAGCTTCGGTAAGTATTTGTGTTAATTAATTTGCTCTAAGAAAACAATCAACAGTGGACATCCATGGAAATGAATGAAGAGAAGAAATGAATTTGAATTCAAAAGGAAATGAGGGGCAAAATGGCAAGTCAAAAGTCAAGGGTCCATGGGCCTAAAGGATGCCGAACCCAAAGATGGGCCATGCATGCACATGCATGGGCCCAGACCCTAGAAAGCCAAAGTCCATGCGTAAGGAGCAAGATGGCAGCCCATGCATGCGCATGCATGCCATGCAAACCCTAGCAGCCAAGGAGCACCATGCGCAAGCCCAAGATGCAAGCCCAAGGTGGAAGCCCATGGAGTGAAACCCTAGCCCATCTTGTGCAAGGCACTTCAGCCCAACACATGTGAGCCCAATGCACCATCAAGGCCCAAGACCAGCAGCCCAACTGCAAGGGGGGAGGCCTAGCTGACTTGCATGCGCCACTCAAGCCCAAGAGGACAAGCCCTTGCTGCAAGCCCATAGCTAGAAACCCTAGCAGATGCCGCAAGCTACAAGGAGAAGAAACCCTAGCTGCCGCAAGTCACCTTCTCCTTGCCTCTCAAGGATTGCACCTCTATATATATCTGTTGAATGTTTTCTTAGAACAAAATAAACAATTATTTCATTCCAAGTTTACTCGCAAATGCCGAATCGCATTAGTAGCAAAGCGTACAAGCACGAGGTCGATCCCACAGGGAATGGTTAATAAACAACAAATCAATACAATTAATCACTAGAATGACTAAATGGGGGGGTTTTGGAAGATGGAAACACACGCACACACCCTTTATTCTATCTTGCAATGTTAAGTTTTCGGTTTCAAATCAGATAAGCATGCAATAACCATCCAAGGCTAATGACAGTTAATTTGAACACAACATATTAAATTTTGACAGCTAAAAAGGTTTGGCTAGTTACTTTCTTGCCATTGTTCTCCTAATGCATAAACTAAGAGCTTCTTGGGCCTTCCTTAGCCAGTTAACCTACATGTTCCCTAGTTCAAGCTAAGGCAGCTGTTACCTATGCAGGAGTCATTAAGATTTGTGAGAACGTCAAAAATGCACAACATATAAGCTTTGACTATTTCCTTATAGAGGTCGCCCAACCCCACTACCAAGAATAATCCCTTATTCCCTTGTTACTTGTGGTTTAGTGTCTTTGACTATTTCACAGCTAAACCTAACAGATAAACTAGATGCAATTACCCTAAGGTGGCCAGTCAAAGGATGCAAACAACTAGTGACGGGGGTTCTAATAGATAGTGGAAATTTAATACATGCAAACATCAAACTAACAGACCAAGAGACGGATAAACGATTTGTTAGAACATGGAAATCCATTAATCGACCTACGACTAACATGCAAGATAGAATAATTAACCTACATAATTAAACAACATAAATAAAAGAAACAGCAACAATAAATAATGAAATCCCAATTCATGCTTGACAATTAAAATCAGAAACGCAAAATTAAAGGCACAAACTAAACAACTAAATTAAATTGCATGAATTAAATGAAATCAGAGCCATGCACTAAATAAATTCAGAAACTTAATTAAATAAATTCAGAAGCATAATCCAACAATAAAATAAAAAACTAGAACGAAAATCAAAAGAAACAAGGGGAAGAGGCTGCGGCAAGACAAGGAAGAGAAGGCACCTTGCACAAGCAATTTGGCTCATGGCTATGGTGAGCTAGGGCTTGTGGCTTAGGGGTGTCCTTCCTTGCAGCCACGCCACTCCTCTCTCTCTCTCTACCTTCGGCTAGCCCTCACAAGAATTAAACTAAAAATAACCTAGAACAGCAAAAATAAAACTAAGGAACAAAAGAGAATTTCGGCTGGAGTAGGAGGTGAGAAAAGTGATCTCTAGGGTTCTGAATGAAGGGGATATATATAGAGGTGCAATCCTTGAGAGGCAAGGAAGAGAAAACTTGCGGCTGCTAGGGTTTCTTTTCCTTGTTGCTTGCGGCATCAGCTAGGGTTAGGGCTTGTGGGCGTGCGGCAAGGCTTGGTCCTCTTGGGCTTAAGTGGCGCATGCAAGTAAGCTAGGCCCCCCTCCCTTGCGCATGGGCTGCTGGTCTTGGACCTTGATGTGCTTTGGGCTCACATGTGTTGGGCTGAAGTGGCTTGCACAAGATGGGCTAAGGTTTCACTCCATGGGCTTCCACCTTGGGCTTGCAGTTTTATTTTTCTGTTATAGGTTTTTATTTTCAGTTTTTAGTGTTGTTCTTGTGAGGGCTAGCCGAAAGTTGAGAGAGAGATAGGATTGGCGTGGCTGCAAGGAAGAGCATCCCTAAGCCGCAAGCCCTAGCTCACCATAGCCGTGAGCCAATTGCTTGTGGAAGGTGCCTTCTCTTCCTTGTCTTGCCGTAGCCTCTCTTGTTGTTTCCCTTTGATTTTTCTTCTAGTTTTCAGATTTATTGTTGGATTATGCCTCTGAATTAATTTAATTGAGTTTCTGAATTTAATTAGTTTATAGTTTTCGTTTTATTTAATGCATGTTTCAGATTCTAATTAGTTTATATTTTTCAATCTAGTTTAGTTGTGTTTCTGATTTCAATTCATGCATGCATTTAATTTCATTAACTTTGCGTTTCTGATTTCTTTAGCAAGCATGAATTGGGATTTCATTATTGTTGGTTGCTGTTTCTATTTAGTTAATTTAAGTATGTAGGTTAGTTATTCTATCTTGCATGTTAGTCGTAGGTCGATTAATGGATTTGCATGTTCTAACAAATCATTTATCCGTCTCTTGGTCTGTCAATTTGATGTTTGCATGTATTAAATTTCCACTATCTATTAGAACCCGTCACTAGTTGTTTGCATCCTTTAACTGGCCACCTTAGGGTAATTGCATCTAGTTTAATTGTTAGGTTTAGCTGTGAAATAGTCAAAGACACTAAACCACAAGTAACAAGGGAATAAGAGATTATTCTTGGTAGTGGGGTTGGGCGACCTCTATAAGGAAATAGTCAAAGCTTATATGTTGTGCATGTTTGACGTTCTCATAAAACTTAATGACTCCTGCATGGGTAACAGCTGCCTTAGCTTGAACTAGGGAGCATGTAGGTTAACTGGCTAAGGAAGGCCCAAGAAGCTCTTAGTTTATGCATTAGGAGAACAATTGCGAGAAAGTAACTAGCCAAAGCTTTTTAGCAGTCAAACTTAATATGTTGTGTTCAAATTAACTGTCATTAGCCTTGGATGGTTATTGCATGCTTATCTGATTTGAGACTGAAAACTTAACATTGCAAGATAGAATAAAGGGTGTGTGCGTGTGTTTCCATCTTTCAGAACCCCCCATTTAGTTATTCTAGTGATTAATTACATTGATTTATTGTTTATTAACCATTCCCTGTGGGATCGACCTCGTGCTTGTACGCTTTGCTACTGATGCGATTCGTGCACTTGCGAGTAAACTTAGAATGAGATAATTGTTTATTTTATTCCAAGAAAACACATCAACAAGTTTTTGGCGTCGTTGCCGAGGAATGGTGTCTAATATCAATGAATTGGTTTAATTAGTCATTAGAATTAGGTTATATTAGTTAGATTTCATTTTTGGTTAATTTTTTGTTTTTAATAAATGCCATGCCTTTATATGCATTCTTTCTACTGATTGTGTGTTTTTCTCTTGATTAGGTGTATTTTATGAACCCTAAACTTGTTGCAAGGTTGGAGAGGCTCAAAAAGGAAACTTTAGGTACATCTGTTGGGTCCTTAAATGTTTGCATTTTAGGCCCTCTATCTTCATGTATTTAGTACTTAGTCCCTATATTTTATGTTATTTATTTGTGTTTTTCTCTTTTGTAGGTGGAAAGCCCATAGGAATTAAATGGATGCAAATCAGCCCATTTTGAGCTTAAATGAATATTTGCTGTTTAAAGGGAAGCCCAAGATCAAGAGAGGGTCCAAGAGCATGACGAAATGGAAGCCCAGCCCAAACCACATAGGAAGTGGCGTGTGTGCTAAGAGAGAAGGGCTGGCCGCACCTTGCAAGGCTCTCCTTTCCTAATTGGGCTCTAAAAAAATCAAATTTGATATTACCCTAGTTATTTCATTTTAATTCCTGATTTATTGGAGGCTCATTAAGGGGAGGAGATCAGCTACATGGAAGCCCATAAGGACCAGCTACACCTTATGCAAGAGAGAGAGGGAAGCCCTAGGGCCTTGCGCATACAACTTAAGCCCAAACCCTAGCTGCTGCACATCCTTCTTTCCCAAAACCCTAGCAGCCGCATTTTCCTAGCCTTGAAACCCTAGCTGCCGCACACCCTTATAAATTCATCTCTTTCTCTCATTTTGGAGAGTCACACACTTGAGAAAAAATCAGAAAATAGAGGGAGAGGGGCTGCTGGAGGCGTGAGCTCTCCTTTGGGGTGTTTTCTCTTCTTCTTTTCTTTTCTTGTAATTGCTAGATGAAAAACATGATTTCGTGGCTGTTCTTGTTTTCTAGCATGAACTAATCACGTTTTCGAGGGCCTAGGATTCAGCCCTAGGCCGAATATTCAATGGTTTAGTTATGTAATTGCTGCTTATTTATTTAATTCCATGGATTGATGATTTTGATTACATTGTTATCATTGTTCTCTAGCTGTTTCTAATCCTTGATTGATCACCTAGGATTGTTGCATCTAGAATTTAATCAATTTAGGGTGAGGACAGCCAATCAATCCCTAATGTGAGTGATAAACAATCTAGGGCTTAGCAATTGGCTAAAATCTGATTGTGTGAAATCAATTTTAGATCACCTAGGGTAGACGCCATGCACTAGGGATTTAATTGCATTTATTTTCTCATATAAGCTTAATGAATTCTGTTTGTGCATTCCTATGTAGACGCCATGCATAGGTCACATATAGAGTACAAGAACTAGGGTAGACGCCATGCACTAGTTTATACATTTGGGGAATCATGCATTTCATGCTATGCCATAGGTGAATATGCGAATGCATTCATCAATAGGAATTAAAGGTTTCAGAAATTGCACCATGACATTGGATATGAGGTCTAGTGGTAAAGTCCAAGAGTCCTAGTATCATCTATCAATCTATTTTCACAAGATAACTTGCTGTTTCATACTCTTTGCTAGTCGCGCATCTTAGTTTTTGTTTAGGTTTAATTTGCTGTTTTCAAGTCATACAAACTCCCTCTCATTCGTGTGTGTGCGTGCGTTTCATTTCAAGTGAACAGCTGCCCTAGGCGTGACAACTTGGGCAGCCACTCGTGTCTTGTTTTCTTGTTTCTTTTTAGCACTCGGATTATCATTTAAAGATCAACAATAGTCCTCGTGGGATCGACCTTGCTTGCCATCTATATTATATATAGATTCGTGCACTGCGAGTATTAAAATTTAAAACGAACAGTTTTTGGCGCCGTTGCCGGGGACTAGATTTGATCTTTGTGACAATCTTAGTGCGTTCTTTTAGTGTTTTTATTTAGTGATTATTTGCTGTTTTCTTTTTCTTAATTTGTTTTCCCCTGTCCTTGTTCGTGTGCCATGAGTCATAGTTGTAGGATTGTGTTTACTTTTTCGTTTTTAACTTGTTTTAGTTTTCTGATTTTCGTATTTATTTAATTACATAGTTTATTTATTTAGAAAAAAAAAAAAAAAGAGTCCGAAAATTACTTTTCTTTTGTTGTTCAATTGTGGTTCTAATGTGTTTGTCTCTTATTTTGTAGGTACTTGTGCATGTCCCAGCCAGATCCTAACAAGTCAATTGAGGACACTCATTTGGATGAGAGATTAGCCCAAATCAGGTTGTTTTGTGAAAGGAGTAAGGCAGAGTTAGTTCGAGCAGCAACAAGTCTACCTTTGCCATCCCCTACACCGTCTTCTACATCTTCATCAAGCTCTCACCAATTTGAAAAAGTTATGGCCGAGGAAGACAACGTGGAACACATGGGGGATCTAGACATCCCGACCATCCCTGCTTCCCCTTCGAGCATTGCTTTGCCACCTGCTGCAAGAAATTATGAGCTCAAATCTTCTCACTTTAATATGCTACCCTCTTTTCATGGTTTACCTGGTGAAGATCCGCTAACTCACCTTAAAGATATATTTAATGCTGTGAGCTTTTTGCCCTTGACAGGTGTGAATGAGAATCAACTCAAGATGAGAGTGTTTCCTTACACTTTGAAGGATAAAGCTAAGTTTTGGCTGAATTCTTTGAAACCTGGATCACTGAGGACTTGGGATGAAATTGAGAAGAAGTTCCTAGAAAAGTTCTTTTCATCTCAAAAGACGGATATGCTGCGAGATAAGATTATGCAGTTTTCTCAACAAGATGAGTTATTCTCAGATGCTTGGGAGCATTTTAATACATTGCTACTTCAATGTCCACATCATGGACTTCCTTTGAACTTATTGATGCGCATATTTTATAAAAGACTAACCCTTGCGAGTAGGAATGCTGTGATTAATTTTTCAGGTGGTTCTATCAGGAATAAGACAGCCTAGGAAGCCTCTGACCTCTATGAAGAGATGGCAAGAGAAACAATGCATTCAGATACTAGAGGTAAGTGCGCTGGTGTTAATGAGGTCAATACTTCTAATAATCTTGCATCTAATGCGCAGATCGCTCGGCTGGAACGCAAGATGGATGTCATACTTGCCCTAAATCAGAAAGCTCCATCATTAGAGGTTTGCGCCATTTGTGCTACACCTGGACATGAAACGATTTCTTGCCCTCATGGTGCCGATTTCCCTGAGTTTGTGCAAGAACAGGCCAACATGCTGAACTCATATAATCAGAGGCCAAGGAATGATCCATTCTCTCCTACTTACAACCCAGGGTGGCGAAATCATCCCAATTTCAGGTGGAGTAATAACCAGAATCAGCAACAGCCTCAAGGTTCATTTCCACAACATCAGGCACATCAGGGCTATCAACAACAACAGCCTCAGAAGAAGTCCTTGGAAGATTTGATTGCATCCATGGCTCAGAGCACACAGTCTTTCATTCAGAAGTCAGAGACACATATGCAGAAGACCGATAGGGCCATTGCGAATCTTGAGCAACAAATGGGCCAGTTAGCTACTGCACTGAATCAAAGAGAGCCAGGGAGACTTCCAGGGCAAGTGATCATTAACCCCAAGAACAATGAGCAGGTGAATGCAATTACTCTCAGAGGGGGTAAGGTAGTTGGGAAAGAGGAGGAAGAAGTTGTGGAGGAAGGTGTCGAGTCAGAAGATGCACCTGAGATCATAGCCGAACCTGTTAAGGGTACCTTAGACTCTTCTGTGCCATCCTCAGGCAACCATGTGGTAGTTCCCAAGGGTTTTCCCTTACCTCAGGTACAATCTGACCCTTCTAAGTTGATTTCTATACATGCTCCTTTTCCTAGCAGGTTGCAGAAGGCTAAAAAAGAGGAGCCTCTGAAGGGTGTTATGGAGATATTCAGGAAGGTGGAGATCAATATTCCCCTTCTAGATGCGATTAAGCAAGTGCCAAGGTATGCAAAGTTCCTCAAGGAGTTGTGCACAAACAAGAGAAGGTTCAAAGAGTTCGAGATAGTGAAGGTCTCAGAGGAGGTTTCAGCAGTGCTTCAGAGGAAGCTACCTACCAAGCTCAAGGACCCAGGCAGCTTCACTATCCCTTGTATCATTGGGGATTGTAGGTTTGAGAAAGCTCTTCTTGATTTAGGTGCCTCTGTGAATTTAATGCCATTTTCTGTGTATGAGACTCTGAATTTAGGTGAGCTGAAGGCGACCTCTGTGAGTATCCAGTTAGCTGATAGATCAGTTAAGTACCCCAGAGGAATTTTGGAAGATGTACTTGTGAGAGTAGATGGATTGATATTGCCGGCTGATTTCCTAGTTTTGGAAATGGAGGCCGTACCTATGTATGAGGCACAATTACCCTTGATACTTGGTCGTCCCTTTATGGCCACTACAGGTACAAAAATTGATGTGCAACAGGGTACACTAACTATGAATGTGCAGGGACAAACCATTGAGTTCAGAGTGTTTGAGGCACTCAAACTACCTAGTGATGAGCATGAGTGCTTTAGGGTGGATGTTATGGATTTGGTTTGTCAACAGGTGTTTAATGTGACTTGTAGAAGTGATCCGTTGGATAGGGCTTTGATTCATAGCCCTATGGCTGTGCATGAGGATGAGCAGGTTGGGAACATTTTGGCTCACTTAGAGGCCGTACCCCGCTGTTCAGGTATGTATATTTCGTCTTTTGAGCCTTTACCTGTTTCTGATACAAAACTTGTACCCTCTGTGTTGCAGGCACCTAAGCTAGAGTTGAAGGATTTGCCTGAGCATCTGAAGTATGCCTATTTGGGTGAGGGAAGCACATTACCGGTGATCATTGCTTCCAACCTTAATGCAGAGGAAGAAGAGAAATTGTTGAGAGTGCTGAGAGAGCACAAAACAACAATTGGGTGGAGTATTGCAGATATCAAGGGAATCAGTCCCTCGAGGTGTATGCACAGGATATTGTTGGAGGATGGAGCTAAGCCGACTAGAGAGGCTCTGTTGAGTGCTCATTTTACACTATTTTATGATACTAACTCCCTAATTCAGAGTGCAAGAACTCGATATTTTGTGTGTTGTTAGTTTGTTTTTGTTTTTATAGGATAAAATGAGCAAAAAAGAGAAAAGAAACCAAAAGGACCATTTTTAGAAATTTCCTAGTCAAACTAGGAAAACAAGAGAAATCCTGGTCAAACCAGGAAAGGGACCGAAATCCTAGTCGAATGAGGATTCCTATTCACACTAGGAGACATCAAGTCCAGAACCATCATTGCGGAGCCAGAAATGAGAAATCCTGATTGGAACAGAAAATCCTGGTTGAACTAGGAAACCTAACCCAACTAGGGAAAGGAGTCCTAATGACACTAGGAGACCCCAGGGGCAATATGGTCATTACGAGAAATCGAAATGGATAAGGAATCCTTCATTTACAAGAAATCCTAGTCACACTAGGAAATTTTGGTCAAAGTCAACTCTACAAAATCAAGGTTCCAGAAGCTTCTCGAAGGTGGTGGACATCCATGGGAATAAATGGAGGGAAGAAATGAATTCGAATTCAAATGGAAATGAGGGACAAAATGGGAAGTCAAAGTGAATGGTCAAGGGTCAACTATGAAAAGTCAACAAGTCAAATGGGCCATGGGCCTATACAATGCCGAATTCTGAAGGAGCCATGCATGCATGCATGCGCCAGCCCAAGCCTATCAGCCATGCGCAAAACCCTAGGGGGCTAGTATGTGTCACTTAAGCCCAAGCTAAAGCCCTTGCCGCAAGCCCAATACCTCTCCTAACCCTAGCTGCTGCCGCACCCTCTCTTCTCCTTGCCTCCCAAGGATTTCTCCCCTACTAATCTATATAAATACATATCTTCAATTCAGAAAGAGTGTTCTGAAGTTTTGTTCTCTTCTCTTTTATTTTTCGAAAACCCTAGTTAGTTTTTCTTCCTTTCCCTAGCCGCAGCCCCCTCTCCTTTCCTCTTGCCGCAAACCCTAGCAGCACCCTCTCTCTTGTTCTTCTTGTGCCGCAGCCACCATCTCCCCCTCTCTCTTTATTCTTCTTCTTTTCTTTTGTGGCCGAACCCTAGCAGCCACCTTTGCTTGTGTGTCTTCTATTTTTGCGCTGAATTGAAGAAGGAGAAGGAAGTCAAGCCGATGCCACCAACATTCAGCCGCACCACCTTCTTGCTGCCACCATCTTGCCGAGCACCCCAGCAGCCTTGCCGTGGAGCCCAAGCCGAGCAGCAGCCATCACGCCGCCTTGCAGCCACACCGCTCAAGGGTGGAGCCGCCTCCACCTCGTCATTCGTGGCTTGATTTCTTCTTCCCTCCGCTTTTATTCCCATTGTTTAATTATGCATCAATTATTTATGGATTTAATTATGTGTAGCTAAATATTGGGCTAGGGCTAGGATGAAGCCTTAGCATTGCTGTTCATTTTCACGATGGATTATCAATAATTTAATTGTTTATATGTTGACAAATCCTTTTGTTTTGCATCTTTGACTGATCACCTTAGGTTGCATGCATCTAAAATTATGTTGTAAAACTAAATAAGCTCGAAAGGATGATAGTTTCAATAGGCAACAAGTGGGTATCCTAAGATAATATTCATGAGAAAAGAGATCATAGAGGACATAGGGTACATTAATTTGGAGATATGCGCTATGTGTTTGTCACTCTCACAGATCGTAACGATTCTTGCATGGGTAACAGCTGCCTTAGCTTAGAACTAGGGAACATGCAAGTTAACTGGCTAAGGAAGGCCCAAGAAGCTCTTAGTTTATGCACAGTAAGGGGAGTAATTGCTAAAAGTGACTAGCCAAACCTTTTAGTAGACGAACTTTGTCAACATGTTTACTTATTGATTGTTAATACCCATAGTGAAGTGAATGGTATGCTAGTGGTGGATTCTGACCCCTAGTGTTTCTTTAATATTATTTTATCTAAAATCTTTCAGTTTGTCATTTTAAAGTTTGTGATTTCTCTGTTTGTTTAGTTTAGCCTTAAAAACCAATCAAAACCCCCCATTTGCGTGTGTGAGTCAGGGTTGAGTTAATTGAATTTAATTGAGTTAGTAATCGTACACTAGTACAATTCCCTGTGGGATCGACCTCGTATTTGTAAGCTTTGTTACTTAGCGATTCGTGCACTTGCGAGTTAACCTAGAGCTCAGAAAAGGTTATCTAATTTGCTCTAGGAAAACATACAACAAGTTTTTGGTGCCGTTGCCGGGGAATTGTTATTGTGTTGATTGCTAGTTTAATTATCTTTAGTTAAGTCATTTTAGTTAGGTTTTATTTTCTGTTTTTATTTTTGGTTCTCACTGATTTCTCTTGTTCCTAAGGTACAATGGAAGAATCAAATTCAAAGATCACTCCTCTTTCACGCGTAGAAGGCCAAAAGGTGTTGAGTGCATACAAGGGAAGGCCGAGACTCAATTGGACACCATTAAGGATGAGGTCGACTCTTGTGTCGCCGAAAGGAAGTGAATCTGAAGAAGCATACGAAGAGGAGAAATCAGAAGAGGAAGTCGAGGAGACCTTGCAGCCGAATGCATCTCAAATGAGAGTACCTTTGAGTGATTATTCGTCTCCAACGCTTCTAGCTCAACCTACGTGCATTGTTTACTCTCAAGTGGAAGCTGATTTTGAACTTTCAAGTGGGACAATCAAACTTCTTTCATCATTTCATGGGTTAGAAGGAGAGGATCCCTACGTGCATATCAAGGAATTTCATGCAATATGCAAGATTGGCAAGCTGAGGGGGTTGAGGGATGATCAAAGAAAGTTAAGGTTATTTCCATTCTCTCTTAAAGATAAAGCTAAACATTGGTTGTTTTCCTTGCAGGTCGCTTCTATTAGAACATGGGAAGAATTGGCATCCAATTTTTTGTTGAGGTTCTACCCAGTTAGTAAGACTACCATCATTAGGAAGCAGATCTTAGGGTTTACACAATCAGAGGACGAAGTGTTTCATGAGAGTTGGGAAAGGTATCCAGAGCTTCTGACTTCGTGTCCGCACCATAATTTTGCCCCATGGATGCAGATTGAGTACTTTTATGAGGGTCTGTTGGATCAAGATCGTAATATGGTGGACATGACATGTGGAGGAGCACTGAAAAAGAAGACTTTTGAGGAAGCATGGACACTCTTTGACACATTGGCGTTGAGTTCACAGCAGTGGAATAGACGGAAAAGAGTGGAAAAGAAATCAGCTATGGAAGCTGAGATGTCTGAGCTTAAGCAGATGATGCAGGTTCTGATGGCAAATTAGGAAGCTAGGCCATCACATGGAGAGGCATGTTTCGAGGTTGAAAGAGTTCAAGCTAGACCGAGTGTACAGTCCCCTGTTGAGCAGCGAAGTACTTATTTGGAGGACATGATTGCTACATTAGCCCAGAGTACAACTTCGATGTCTAATGATACTAAGACGTTTATGAATAAGACTGAGGAGCAGTTGAGTGTCACAGCTAAAGCTATCTCGAATTTGGAAGCCCAATTGGAACAAGTAACTCTGACCTTGGACAAAGTGGTAAAGGGTGCACCAATTCAGGATAAGGCCGAAGCAATCACTACTTTGAGAACTGGGAAAGTGATTGACAACAAAGTGGGCACTACTCAAGATGATAATGCAGGCAACGAGGATGAAGTTGAGATGCTAGATCCTGAACAAGTGGAAAAGTACAAGAGAGATAAAGTTAAGGTTAAGGATGAGGAAGAGGAGGAAAGAAAGAAAAAAGAAAAGCACATTGCTACGCGTGCTACAAGAAGGCCGAGATTACTTCCTCTATTCCAAGAGCTCCGTTGCCTTTCCCTCAACGTCAAAGGAAGCAGAGTAAGGACGAGCAAGCTAAGGAAATTTTGGAGATGTTTAAGAAAGTGGAAATCAACATTCCATTGCTTGATGCTATTCAGCAGATTCCTAAGTATGCCAAGTTTTTGAAGGAATTGTGCACACACAAGAGGAAATTCAAAGAGCATGAGCAGGTGTGTCTGAGTGAAGAAGTCAGCGCGGTTTNGTTTTGCAAAGGAAGCTGCCACCAAAGTTGAAAGACCCTGGCAGTTTTACGATTCCATGTTTGGTTGGGGATCATAAGTTTGAGAACGCATTGTTGGATTTGGGAGCAAGTATTAATTTGATGCCGTATTTAGTTTTCGCACAGTTGGGCATAGGAGACCTTAAACCTACTAGTGTTACTCTTCAATTGGCAGATCGTTCAATAAAGGTTCCGAAAGGTGTGGTTGAAGATGTGCTGGTTCGGGTAGCAGATTTGATCATGCCCGCTGATTTCATCATTCTTGAAATGGAGGATACCCCAATTAGAGGGAATGAGCTACCGATCATATTGGGAAGACCGTTCATGGCCACAGCGAACACCAAGATTGATGTGAGTAATGGGAAATTGACAATGTCTGTACTTGGTGAAACAGTTGAGTTTGATGTTTTCGGTGCAATGAGGTATCCAAAGGAGGAGGATGATTGCTTGAGGATTGATAGCTTGGACCCATTGGTTGAGGAAGTATGTGAAACTAGCCTTGCAGAAGATACATTGGAGGTTGCTTTGGGAGCACCAGAGACCAGTGAGTTGGATGAAAACGTGGAAACAACTCCTACACGTTTGGAAGGCAACCGAACTCTCAGAAATAACTGGTTTAACCAGTTTGAAATGTTAGTACCCACTAATCATAAGACACTTCCTTCTATCGAGCAAGCACTTAAGTTGGAGCTGAAACCATTACCGGAGCACTTGAAATATGCATTTTTGGGAGAAAATGAGACCTTGCCTGTGATTATTGCAGCTAATTTGAGTGCAGGCGAGAAAGAAAGACTTTTGAGAGTTCTGAAGGAAAATCGGTTGGCAGTGGGATGGACCATAGCCGATATCAAAGGGATCTCACCCACAGTATGTATGCATAGAATTTTACTTGAGGAGGAATCTAGGCCTACTCGTGATGCCCAAAGAAGACTGAATCCAACTCTGAAGGAAGTTGTGCGTAATGAGGTAATCAAATTGTTGGATGTTGGTATTATTTATCCTATCAGTGATTCGAAGTGGGTTAGTCCTGTTCAAGTGGTGCCGAAGAAAAGTGGTATTACTGTGGTGAAGAATGAGCATAATGAGTTGGTTCCCCAAAGGACGCAAACCGGTTGGCGTGTTTGTATTGACTATCGGAAGCTTAACACCGCAACAAGGAAGGATCATTTTCCTTTGCCATTCATTGACCAGATGTTGGAAAGGTTGGCTGGCCATAGTCACTATTGCTTTTTGGATGGGTATAGTGGGTACAATCAGATTGCTATTGCACCCGAGGATCAAGAGAAGACCACGTTCACATGTCCATTTGGTACGTTTGCTTATAGGAGGATGCCATTCGGATTGTGCAATGCGCCTGCAACGTTTCAGAGATGCATGATGTCTATTTTCTCTGATATGGTGGAACAAATCATTGAGGTATTTATGGATGATTTTTTTGTTTTTGGTTCATCTTTTGATGCATGTCTGGATAACTTGTCTTTAGTTCTGAAAAGATGTGCAAGAAGCCAATCTGGTGCTTAATTGGGAGAAATGTCACTTCATGGTTCAACAAGGGATAGTATTGGGTCATGTGATTTCAAAGGAGGGCATACAAGTTGATAAGGCCAAGATTGATGTGATACAGAGATTGCCGCCTCCATCGAGTGTTAAGGAAGTAAGAAGTTTCCTAGGCCATGCTGGGTTTTATAGGAGGTTCATCAAGGATTTTTCCAAGATCTCCAGGCCTTTGTGCACCTTATTGCAAAAAGAGGTGAATTTCGAGTTTAATGAGGATTGCTTGGTTGCCTTTAACAAATTGAAGAAGCTACTCACTTCCGCTCCGATCATCATGCCACCCGATTGGAACTTGCCGTTTGAGCTTATGTGTGACGCAAGTGACTATGCTGTTGGAGCAGTTTTGGGTCAGAGAGTTGATAAGATGCCACATGTGATCTATTATGCAAGCAGGACTCTGAATGATGCACAGTTGAACTATTCTACTACAGAGAAGGAGTTGCTTGCTGTGATCTTTGCCTTGGAGAAATTTAGAAGTTATTTGATTGGGTCTAAGATCA
>QANW01009271.1:78056-91157 GCA_003254865.1 Dryas drummondii | reverse complement strand
ATGGCTCCAAATTAATGTACTGTATGTCATCTATGATCCCTTTTCTCATGAATATTATCTTAGGATACCCACTTGTTGTCTACTGAAACTATCATCCTTTCAAGCTTATTTAGTTTCACAACATAAATCTAGATGCATGCAACCTAAGGTGATCAGTCAAAGATGCAAAACAAATAGAGTCAATTCAAATAGAGATCAAGGATTTACTACATGCATCAAATTAAATCACAAGTGTCACCATTGCATAACTCACAATTAAAGTTTCATCATCCAACTTAGCAAAGCAATAAAAAAACTCAAAACATAATAATAAAGAAAATAAAATATCTAACTTCCATTATAATAATTAAATCCACAAGAAAGCAAGAACAAATAACTAATTAAAGAAAAAGAAGAAAATCAAAAGAAAAACAAAGAACATCACAAGAGGGTGGCAGCGGCACAAGAGAGAAGAAGAGGAGAGACATAGCAACAAGGAGGCTCACGACAAAGGTGAGCTAGGGCTGCGGCACATGGTCTCTCATTCTCCCTCAAGTGGCGCCACCCTCTAACTCTCTCCCTCTGAAATTCGGCCTCCCCCCCTCTCTCTAAATTCTGAAAATATAAAAATATGGGAACCCTAAACAATGAGAGAATAGGATATATTTATAGAGGTGAGGTGAAGATTCCTTGGGAGGCAAGGAGAAGACAAGGTGCGGCTAGGGTTTCATTAAAAACAACATGGGCTTAAGAGAATTTCTTGCTCCTTAAGACTTCCATTTTTCGGCCAAAAGTGGGCCTTGGGCTGATTTGGTCTATTTTTGGGCGTAACTTATTTTCAGCTCGCGGAACTGCTGCGCTACCTCCACTAAAATGGCCATATCTTGAGCTAGAAAACTCGGAATTGAAATCCGTAAAATTCCCGGCGAAGCTAACATCCGTATCTTTCCAACCATATATGGCATGCTACCTGGTTCTCTCTGGAGAATTACAGAATTTCTGTCGAAATTGGTGCTCTATTTTCCAGGGTTTTGACTTCTTTTTCAGCTAGGATTCCTTGGGCTTTCTCTTTGTAGGCGTGATGGGCTTAAGGAATGCATGGCTTGCGCATGGTTGTATGGAATGGGCTGCTGTAAGTGACGTGATGGGTTTCCTCCCTTCTAGCTTGCGCATGGCAACATGACTTGGGCTGAATGGGTTGCACATACGCCCTAGGGTTTCAGTGCATGGGCTGCCACCTTGGATGGCGTGATGGACTTGGGCTGCTAGGTTTAGGCGCATGGGCTTGCATGGGCTGCCACCTTCCCATTGACTTCCACATAGGCCCATGGCCCATTTGACTTGATGACATGCCACCTTGACCATTGACTTTGACCTTTGACCTTTGACCTTTGACCAAAAGTCAACCTTGACCAAAAAGATTTCCCAAAAGATTATGTCTGAGATTCTCCAAAGATTCCTTCCAGATTCCAGATCCCTCTAGCAGATTCTCTCGAGATTCTTTTTCCCATTTCTTCCATTTTTAGCTCAAAATAGCCTCATTTAGCTTCTTTCTCCATCATTGCTTCATTTAACCTAAAAACACAAAAACAAGACAACAGACACAAAGTATCGAGTTCTAACACTCTAGGTTAGGGAGTTAGTATCATAAAATAACGTAAAATGAACACTCATCATGCGCCTGTAGGCAAAAGTGCCATAGGGATAGGTAAATGTCGTCTTCTCCTGGTCCTCTGGGGTTATAGCTATCTGGTTGTAGCCTGAATACCCGTCTAGAAAGCAATAATGGCTATGACCTGCAAGACGTTCCAACATCTGATCAATAAAAGGTAATGGAAAATGGTCTTTCCGAGTACCTGAGTTAAGTTTCCTGTAGTCTATGCAGACACGCCACCCTGTCTGTACTCGAGTTGGCACCAGCTCATTTGCATCATTTCTAACCACTGTAACACCAGACTTCTTAGGAACCACCTGCACCGGACTCACCCATTTACTGTCTGATATTGGATAAATAATACCCACATCTAGCAACTTCAGCACCTCCTTCAGCACAACTTCCTTCATCACTGGGTTGAGTCTACGCTGAGCCTCTCTAGTCGGCTTGGCTCCATCTTCCAACAATATCCTGTGCATACACCTCGAGGGACTGATTCCCTTGATATCTGCAATACTCCATCCAATCGCTGTTTTGTGCTCTCTCAGCACTCGCAACAATTTCTCTTCTTCCTCTGCATTGAGGTTGGAAGCAATGATCACAGGTAATGTGCTTCCCTCACCCAAATAAGCATACTTCAGATGCTCAGGCAAATCCTTCAACTCTAGCTTAGGTGCCTGCAACACAGAGGGTACAAGTTTTGTATCAGATACAGGTAAAGGCTCAAAAGCAGAAATATACATACCTGAACAGCGGGGTACGGCCTCTAAGTGAGCCAAAATGCTCTCAACCTGCTCATCCTCTAGCGCAGCCATAGGGCTATTAATTAAAGCCCTATTCAACGGATCACTGCTACAAGTCACATTAAACACCTGTTGACAAACCAAATCCATAACATCCACCCTAAAGCACTCATGCTCATCACTGGGTAGTTTGAGTGCCTCAAACACTCTGAACTCAATGGTCTGTCCCTATACATTCATAGTTAGTGTACCCTGTTGAACATCAATTTTTGTACCTGCAGTGGCCATAAAGGGACGACCAAGTATCAAGGGTAATTGTGCCTCATACATGGGTACGACCTCCATTTCCAAAACTAGGAAATCAGCCGGCAATATCAATCCATCTACTCTCACAAGTACATCTACTAAAATTCCTCTGGGGTACTTAACTGATCTATCAGCTAACTGGATACTTACAGAGGTCGCCTTCAACTCACCTAAATTCAGAGTCTCATGCACAGAAAATGGCATTAAATTCACAGAAGCACCTAAATCAAGGAGAGCTTTCTCAAACCTACAATCCCCAATGATACAAGGGATAGTGAAGCTGCCTGGGTCCTTGAGCTTGGGAGGTAGCTTCCTCTGAAGCACTGCTTAAACCTCCTCGAAGACCTTCACTGTCTCGAACTCCTTGAACCTCCGCTTGTTCGTGCACAAGTCCTTGAGGAACTTTGCATACCTGGGCACTTGCTTAATCGCATCTAGAAGGGGAATATTGATCTCCACCTTCCTGAATATCTCCATAACACCCTTCAGAGGGTCCTCTTTCTTAGCCTTCTGCAACCTGCCAGGAAAAGGAGCATGTATAGAAATCAACTTAGAAGGGTCAGATTGTACCTGAGGTAAGGGAAAACCTTTGGGAGCTACCACATGGTTGCCTGAAGATGGCACAGAAGGGTCTAAGGTACCCTTAACAGGTTTGGCTATGATCTCAGGTGCATTTTCTGACTCGACACCTTCCTCAACAACTGCTTCATCTTCTTTCCCAACTATCTTACCCCCTCTGAGTGTAATTGCATTCACCTGCTCATTGTTCTTAGGGTTAATGATCACCTGCCCTGGAAGTCTCCCTGGCTCTCTTTGATTCAGTGCAGTAGCTAACTGGCCCATTTGTTGCTCAAGATTCGCAATGGCCCTATCGGTCTTCTGCATATGTGTCTCTGACTTCTGCATGAAAGACTGTGTGCTTTGAGCCATGGATGCAATCAAATCTTCCAAGGACTTCTTTTGAGGCTGTTGTTGTTGATAACCTTGATGTTGTGGAAATGAACCTTGAGGCTGTTGCTGATTCTGGTTATTACTCCACCTGAAATTGGGATGATTCCGCCACCCTGGATTGTAAGTAGGAGAGAATGGATCATTCCTGGGCCTCTGATTATATGAGTTCAGCATGTTGGCCTGTTCTTGCACAAACTCAGGGAAGTCGGCACCATGAGGGCAAGAAATCGTTTCATGTCCAGGTGTTGCACAAATGGCGCAAACCTCCAATGATGGAGCTCTTTGATTGAGGGCAAGTATGGCATCCATTTTGCGTTCCAGCCGAGTGATCTGCGCATTAGATGCAAAATTATTAGAAGCATTAACCTCATTAACACCAGCGCACTTACCTCTAGTATCTGAATGCATTGTTTCTCTTGCCATCTCTTCATAGAGGTCAGAGGCCTCCTGGGCTGTCTTATTCCTGATAGAACCACCTGAAAAATTAATCACAGCATTCCTACTCGCAGGGGTTAGTCCTTTATAAAATATGCGCATTAATAAGTTTAAAGGAAGTCCATGATGTGGACATTGAAGTAGCAATGTATTAAAACGCTCCCAAGCCTCTGAGAATGACTCATCTTGTTGAGAAAACTGCATAATCTTATCTCTCAGCATATCCGTCTTTTGAGAAGAAAAGAACTTTTCTAGGAACTTCTTCTCAATTTCATCCCAAGTCCTCAATGATCCAGGTTTCAAAGAATTCAGCCAAAACTTAGCTTTATCCTTCAAAGTATAAGGGAACACCCTCATCTTAAGTTGATTCTCATTCACACCTGTCAAAGGCAAAAAGCTCACAGCATTAAATATATCTTTAAGGTGAGTTAGCGGATCTTCACTAGGTAAACCATGAAAAGAGGGTAGCATATTAAAATGAGAGGATTTGAGCTCATAATTTCTTGCAGCAGGTGGCAAGGCAATGCTCGAAGGAGAAGCAGGGATGGTCGGGATGTCTAGATCCCCCATGTGTTCCACGTTTTCTATCTCGGCCATAACTTTTTCAAATTGGTGAGAGTTTGATGAAGATGTAGGAGACGGTGTAGGGGATGGCAAAGGTAGACGTGCTGCTGCTCGAACTAGCTCCGCCTTACTCCTTTCACAAAACAACCTAATTTCGGCTAATCTCTCATCCAAATGAGTGTCGTCAATTGGCTTATTAGGATCTGGCTGGGACATGCACAAGTACCTACAAAATAAGAAACAAACAAATTAGAACCACAATTAAACAATAAGAAAGAAAAGTAATTTTCGGATTTTTTTTTTTTTTTTTTTTTTTTCAGAAACAAATAAACTATGTAATTAAACAAATACGAAAATCAGAAAATTAAAACAAGTTAAAAACGAAAAACTGAACACAATCCTACAACTATGACTAACAACACATGAACAAAGACAAAGGGAAAAACAAATTAATAAAAAGAAAACAGCAAATACTCAAAAACACTAAAAGAATGCACTAAGATTGTCACAAAGATCAAAACTAGTCCCCGGCAACGGCGCCAAAAACTGTTCGTTTTAAATTTAAATACTCGCAGTGCACGAATCTATATATAATATAGATGGCAAGCAAGGTCGATCCCACGAGGACTATTGTTGATCTTTAAATGATAATCCGAATGCTAAAAAGAAACAAGAAAACAAGACACAAGTGGCTGCCCAAGTTGTCACGCCTAGGGCAGCTGCTCACTTGAAATAAAACACACGCACACACACACGAATGGGAGGGAGTTTGTATGATTTGAAAACAGCAAATTAAACCTAAACAAAAACTAAGATGTGCAACTAGCAAAGAGTATGAAAACAGCAAGTTATCTTGTGAAAATAGATGGATGATGATACTAGGACTCTAGAACTCTACCACTAGACCTCATATTCAATGTCATGGTGCAATTTCTGAAACCTTTAATTCCTATTGATGAATGCATTCGCATATTCACCTATGGCATAGCATGAAATGCATAATTCCCCAAATGTATAAACTAGTGCATGGCGTCTACCCTAGTTCTTGTACTCTATATGTGACCTATGCATGGCATCTACATAGGAACGCACAAACAGAATTCATTAAGCTTATATGAGAAAATAAATGCAATTAAACCCCTAGTGCATGGCGTCTACCCTAGGTGATTTAAAATTGATTTCACACAATCAGATTTTAGTCAATTACTAAGCCCTAGATTGTTTATCACTTGTATTAGGGGCTGATTGGTTGTCCTCACCCTAAATTGATTAAATTCTAGATGCAATAACCCTAGGTGATCAATCAAGGATTAAAAACACATAGAGAACAATGATAAAAGTGAAATCAAAATCATCAAATCCATGGAATTAAACAAACAGCAACTACATCACCAATCCATTGAATATTCGGCCTAGGGCTGAATCCTAGGCCCTAGAAAACGTGATTAGTTCATGCTAGAAAACAAGAACAGCCACGTAATCATGTTTTTCATCTAACAATTACAAGAAAAGAAGAAGAAGAAGAGAAAACACCCCAAGGAGAGCTCACGCCTCCAGCAGCCTCTCTCTCTCTATTTTCTGATTTTTTCCAAGTGTGTGAACCTCCTAAAATGAGAGAAAGAGATAAATATATAAGGGTGTGCGGCAGCTAGGGTTTTTCCAAGCTAGGGAGATGCGGCTGCTAGGGTTTGGAGCAAGAAGGATATGCGGCAGCTAGGGTTTGGGCTTAAGTGGTATGCGCAAGGCCCAAAGGCTTCCCTCTCTCTTGCACAAGGTGCAGTTGGCCCTTATGGGCTTCCATGTAGCTGATTTCCTCCCTTAGTGGGCCTCCAATAAATCAGGAATTAAAATGAAATAACTAGGGTAATCCCAAATCTGATTTTTAGAGCCCAATTAGGAAGGAAAGCCTTGCAAGGTGCGGCCAGCCCTTTTCTTCTAGCATACACGCCACTTCCTATGTGGTTTGGGCTGGGCTTTCATTTCTTCATGCTCTTGGACCCTCTCTTGATCTTGGCCTTCCCTTTAAACAGCAAATATTCATTTAAGCTCAAAATGGGCTGATTTGCATCCGTTTAATTCCTATGGGATTTCCACCTACAAAAGAGAAAAACACAAATAAATAACATAAAATATAGGGACTAAGTACTAAATACATGAAGATAGAGGGCCTAAAATGCAAACATTTAAGGACCCAACAGTTCAATATATCTAGAACGTAAATCCTAATATGAGAATGTGCTTCCCCATGTCTTTCTTGCCTACCGGTCACGTTTCGGTGCAATTTGGACGAAATTAGACCAAGTGTGCAACAAAATGACGTTTTCGTGCGTTTTTAACATCAGATGTGGTTGAATAGGTCTAGAACGCTAATTCTAACATGAGAAAGTGTTTCCCCATGTCTTTCTTACTAATCATGCTCGTTTTGGTACAATTTAGATGAAATTGGACCATGTGTGCACCGAAATGACGATTTCGTGCATTCTTAACAACAAATGTGGTTCAATAGGTCTAGAACGCAAATCCTAACGTGACAATGTGATTCCCCATGTCTTTCTTGCCTACTGGTCATCGTTTGGTGCAAGAATGCACGGAATTGGACCAAGTATGCACCAAATTGTCGTTTCGGTGACATTTGAACGAAATTGGACCAAGTGTGCACCGAAATGATGTTTTCGTGCGTTCTTAACTCCAAATGTGGTTCAATAGGTTTAGAACACAAATCCTAGCGTGAGAATGTGATTCCCTATGTCTTTTTTGCCTACCAGCCACGTTTTGGTGCAATTTGGACGAAATTGGACCAAGTATGTACGGAAATCACGTTTTCATGCATTCTTAACCCCAAATGTGGTTTAATAGGTCTAGAACGCAAATCCTAACATGAGAATATGATTCCCCATGTCTTTCTTGCCTACCGGTATCTTTTTGGTGTAATTTGGACGAAATTAAACTAAGTATGTACCGAAATCATATTTTCTTGCGTTCTTAATACCAAATGTGGTTTAATAGGTCTACAACACAAATTTGAACATGTGAATGTGCTTGCCCATGTCTTTCTTGCCTACCGGTCACGTTTTGGTGCAATTAGGACGAAACTAGACCAAAGTATGCACCGAAATAACATTTTCTTGCATTCTTAACACCTAACCTGGTTCAATTGGTCTAGAATGCTAATCCTAACATGAGAAAGTGCTTCCTCATGTATTTCTTGCCAACCGGGCACGTATTGGGGCCATTTGGACGAAATGGGATCAAGTAGGCACTGAAATGACCTTTCGGTGCGTTCTTAACACAGAATGTGGATGAAATTGGACTAAGTATGCATCGAAATTATCTATATTGCACCAAATTGTCCATATTGCAACAAATGTGCTTCAATAGGTCTAGAACGCAAATCCTAACATGAGAATGTGATTCCCCAAGTCTTTCCTGCCTACCGGTCACGTTTTGGTGCAATTTGGATGAAATTAGACCAACTATGCACCGATATAACATTTTCTTGCGTTCTAAACACCTAATCAGATTCAATTGGTCTAGAATGCTAATCCTAACATGAGAAAGTGTTTCCCAATGTGTTTCTTGCCTACTGTGCACGTTTTAGTACAATTTGGACGAAATTTTACTAAGTATGCATCGAAATGATGATTACGTGTGTTCTTAACACCAAATGTGGTTCAATATGTCTAGAACATTAATCCTAACATTAGAATGAGATTCCCCCATGTCTTTCTTGCCAACCGGAAGCAATTTGGTGCAATTTGGACAAAATTGGACCAAGTATGCACCGAAATAACGTTTTCCTGTGTTCTTAACACCAAATGTGTTTTAATAAATCTAGAACACTAATCCTAACATGAGAATGTGTTTCGCCATGTCTTTCTTGCCTACCGGGCACGTTTTGGTACAATTTAGATGAAATTTGACCAAGTATGTACCGAAATAACATTTTATTGCGTTCTTAACACCTAATCTGGTTCAATTGGTCTAGAATGCTAATCCTAACATGAGAAATTTCTTCCCCATGTCTTTCTTGCCAACCGAGCACATTTTGGTGCCATTTTGACGAAATAGGATCAAGTATGCACCGAAATGACGTTTCGGTGCGTTCTTAATGCCAAATATGAATGAAATTGGACCAAGTATGCACCGAAATTGTCCATATTGCACCAAATGTGGTTCAATTGGTCTAGAACACTAATCCTTACATGAGAAGGTGTTGATTTATGCACTTCCCCTTACTCTATAGGGTCTGCTCCAGCAAGAAACGTATGATAAAGCAAGGAAGGAGAAGAGTTCACACATTTAAAAGCGAGGACTTTAAGTACGCTTATCGACCTGTTCAAAAAATCACTTCAAAAACAGATTTGGGGTAGAGTCAAGTGTCAAGTGCGTTACCGGCCGTTAAAAGAACAAAACTTGAAAAACATTTTTGATCAATAGGAAGGCTAGGAATCTATTGACAAAGTTCATGCCACAACGACTGAAACGACGCGCTCCCCTTGGCATGGGCAACCCAAGAAAAAGAAGCCTCGAAAGACCCGATTTCTTGAACTGCCCGACCATTAAGGGTATGGAGCCACTGTCGAGTATAGTGTAGCAGTTGAGTGAAAGAGGCTTATAGGGGTCACCACTCCCCGTCCTACAATCAACTCGAACGTTCCAGGGAACTGAAAAGAAATAGGTAGGTCCGTTGAAGCCTACCCCAAGCATGTAGCTCTCGCGAGTCTTTCGGCTATAGAACAATCAGTGCCGTCTTGTCTGCAATCTGGGGTTCCGTGAGTTGATCGCCAACGCGGTTAAACGTCCGGAACTAATAAGCACCATGTAGGTTCACTGATCACTTATGATAAACTTTCCCTTCCTTTTAGCTTGAATAGAACACAGAATGAGAGTGAGACTCCCTCGAAAGGAGTCGAAGGATATACTTCAATCTTTAATGGACACCGAGGAAAGGGGGGCGCAAGGGGTACTCCCCCGCAAGCGATATAGCCTTCTAAAAAGAGAGTAGCTAACTTCTAAACAAAGGGAAAGGAAAAATCTTAATAGTCTGAAGGGGAGAGAGTGATCCACGGGTGTGGTGCACGAACGCAGGAAGAAGGAGTCTTTCTTACTCTAAAAACTAACCAATGGATTACCATTGAATTGTCTTTATAGTGGGAGTGAGGGAATGGACTCATAGAGCTCTCCCGTTAGCCCAAAAAGCTATAGGGAGAGCGTATACGAGTGAGTGACCGAATGACCCAATGTGTCTTGCTTATATTCTTGATTGAAATCCTTGATTTCCCAATGTGGTTCAATTAGTCTAGAACGCTAATCCTAACATGAGAATGTACTTCCTCAGGTCTTTCTTGCCAACCCGGCACATTTTGGTACAATTTGGATGAAATTGGACCAAGTACCGAAATAACGTTTCTTACGTTCTTAACACCTAATGTGATTCAATAGATCTAGACCGCTAATCCTAACATGAGAATGTACTTCTTCAGGTCTTTCTTGCCAACCGAGCACGTTTTGGTACAATTTGGACGAAATTAGACTAAATATGCACCGAAATGACGTTTTCCTGCGTTCTTAACACCAAATGTGGTTCTATAGGTCCAGAACACCAATCCTAATATCAGAAAGTCCTTCTCCTTGTCTTTCTTGCCAACCAAACATGTTTTCGTGCAATATGGACGAATTTAGACCAAGTATGCACCGAAATTGTCCATATTCCACCAAATTGTCCAATTCGGTACGTACCAAATTGTCCATATTACACCAAATGTGGTTCAATTGGTCTAGAACGCTATTCCTAACATGAGAAAGTGTTTCCGCATATCTTTCTTACCAATCGTGGTGGTTTTGGTACAATTTAGACGAAATTGGACCTAGTTTATACCGAAATGACTATTTCAAGCGTTCTTAACACCCAATGTGGTTCAATTGGTCTAGAATGCTAATCCTAACATTTTCTTGCGTTCTTAATACCTAATGTGATTCAATTGGACTAGAACGCTAATCCTAAGATGAGAAAGTGCTTCCCTATGTCTTTCTTGCCAATCGGGCATGTTTTGGTACAATTTAGACGAAATTGGACCAAGTATGTACCGAAATGACGATTTCGTGCATTTTTTACATCAGATGTAGTTCAATAGGTCTAAAATGCTAATCCTAACATGGGAAAGTGTTTCCCCATGGCTTTCTTACCAATTGTGCTCGTTTTGGTACAATTTAGACGAAATTGGACCTAGTTTGTACCGAAATGACGATTTCGTGCGTTTTTAACACCCAATATGGTTCAATTAGTCTAGAATAATAATCCTAACATGAGAAAGTGCTTCATCATGTCTTTCTTGCCAACCGTGCAGGTTTTGGTGCAATTTCGACGAAATTGGACCAAGTATGTACCAAAATGACGATTTCGTGCGTTCATAACACCAAATGTGGTTCCATACGTTTAGAATGCTAATATTAACATTAGAAAGTGTTTCCTCATGTTTTCTTGCTGACCAGGAGGAATTTCATGCACTTTGGATGAAATTGGACCAAGTATGCACCGAAATGACGTTTTCGTGCGTTCTTAACTCCAAATGTGGTTCAATTGGTCTAGAACCCTAATCCTAACATGAGAAAGTTCTTCATCATGTCTTTCTTGCCAACCGTGCACGTTTTGGTGCAATTTCGACGAAATTGGACTAAGTATGTACTGAATGACTATTTCGTGCATTCATAACACCAAATGTGGTTCAATACGTTTAGAACGCTAATCTTAACATTAGAAAGTGTTTCCCCATGTTTTCTGGCTGACTAAGAGCAATTTCGTGCACTTTGGATGACATTGGACAAGTATGCACAATAACGTTCTCGTACATTCTTAACACAAAATGTGGTTCAATAGGTCTAGAAAGCCAATTGTAACATTAGAAATTGTTTCACCATGTTTTCTTGCCGACCGGGAGAATTTGGTGCAATTTGGATGAAATTGGACCAAGTATGTACCGAAATGACGATTTTGTGCTTTTTTAACACCAAATCTGGTTCAATAGCTCTAGAACACAAATCCTCACTTGAAAATGTGCTTCCCCACGTCTTTCTTGCTAATCGGGCATGTTTTGGTACAATTTGGACTAAGTATGCACCGAAATGACGTTTTCCTGCGCTCATAACACCAAATGTGGTTCAATAGGTCTAGAACACTAATCCTAACTTGAGAATGTGCTTCCCGATCTCTTTCTTGCCAACCGAGCATGTTTTGGTACAATTTGAACGAAATTGGACAAAGTATGTACCGAAATAACATTTTCTTGTGTTCTTAACACCAAATGTTGTTCAATAGGTCTAGAACGCAAATCCTAACATGAGAATGTGCTTCCCATGTCTTTCTTTCCAACCGGGCACATTTTGGTACAATTTGGAGGAAATTGGACAAAGAATGAGGAGCATGTGAATGTCATTCTGAAGACAACTCCAAGAAAGAGGGTGAGAGTAATCAAGAGTAAGGAGGTGATTGAGATCATGGATAGCGAGGAAGAAGAGGATCCGATCATGACTGAAAAATATGTGGATACGCGCATGATTCCCCTCATTCCGGACATTGATGTCACAAAGTTTCCAGCAACCATGAGGGAATTGAAGTCAATTGAGAAGAAGGTTGAAGATCAAGGGCATAGTCACAACGTTCCTAGAGAGATTTGTGCTTATCTTTTTACGACTCATCCGATCAAGAAGAGAGATCCGGGCTCATTGGTCATACCTTGCAGCATAGGGGAGTATCATATTGAAAGGGCCTTAATTGACAATGGCTCAGCTGTTGATGTGTTTTCTTAGAACAAAATAAACAATTACCTCATTCTAAGTTTACTCGCAAGTGCACGAATCGCAATAGTAGCAAAGCGTACACGCACGAGGTCGATCCCACAGGGAATGGTTAATATACAACAAATCAGTGCAAATAATCACTAGAATAACTAAATGGGGGGTTTTGAAAGATGGAAACACACGCACACATCACCACACGCACACACACTTTATTCTATCTTGCAATGTTAATTTTCAGTTTCAAATCAGATAAGCATGCAATAACCATCCAAGGCTAATGACAGTTAATTTGAACACAACATATTAAAGTTTGACAGCTAAAAAGGTTTGGCTAGTTACTTTCTCGCCATTGTTCTCCTAATGCATAAACTAAGAGCTTCTTGGGCCTTCCTTAGCTAGTTAACCTACATGTTCCCTAGTTCAAGCTAGGGCAGCTGTTACCCATGCAGGAGTCATTAAGTTTTATGAGAACGTCAAACATGCACAACATATAAGCTTTGACTATTTCCTTATAGAGGTCGCCCAACCCCACTACCAAGAATAATCCCTTATTCCCTTGTTACTTGTGGTTTAGTGTCTTTGACTATTTCACAGCTAAACCTAACAGATAAACTAGATGCAATTACCCTAAGGTGGCCAGTCAAAGGATGCAAACAACTAGTGACGGGGGTT
>QANW01009271.1:49131-61630 GCA_003254865.1 Dryas drummondii | reverse complement strand
CTCTCTCTCTCTCTCTCTCTCTCTCTCTCTCTCTCTCTCTCTCTCTTTATTTTTCTCTCTCTTTATTTTTCTCTCACCCGCACTCTCTCCCTCTATCTTCTCTCCCCCGCGACAAGCCCTGCACACACAGCTGCCACATCCACCTCCACCTCGCCGTTGACCACCTCCCGCCGACCTCGACCCTCCGGCGACCCCCATCTCGAGTTGAGCAGCTCCTCCAGCCACCCCTGCGTGCGCGTGCTGCTCGAAAGGGCTCTTCTGCCGCAACCACTGTTGCTCCTTTTTGTACAACTTGTTTTACTTGGAATTTAGAAACGAATACCAAGTTGTAGCTCGCAAGTATACGAATTGCTCATGCAAGCATAGCATATAAGTACGAGGTCGATCCCACGAGGAATAGGCAAATACACATCAAACCAATTCAACTTACCAATTAGAATCACCAAACACACACACACGGCAGGAGGGGTTTGTAGATAGTTAAACTCACACACACGACATACACACACACACACACACAATTGCAATGCTAAGAATTCAGAATCCACACCAATTGATGGAAATACAACCAAGCAATTCAAGATAATGCATATAATAAAGTTCGTCTACTAAAAGGTTTGGCTAGTCACTTTTAGCAATTACTCCCCTTACTGTGCATAAACTAAGAGCTTCTTGGGCCTTCCTTAGCCAGTTAACTTGCATGTTCCCTAGTTCTAAGCTAAGGCAGCTGTTACCCATGCAAGAGTCGTTACGATCTGTGAGAGTGACAAACACATAGCGCATGGCTCCAAATTAATGTACTGTATGTCATCTATGATCCCTTTTCTCATGAATATTATCTTAGGATACCCACTTGTTGCCTACTGAAACTATCATCCTTTCGAGCTTGTTTAGTTTCACAACATAAATCTAGATGCATGCAACCTAAGATGATCAGTCAAAGATGCAAAACAAATAGAGTCAATTTAAATAGAGATCAAGGATTTACTACATGCATCAAATTAAATCACAAGTGTCACTATTGCATAACTCACAATTAAAGTTTCATCATCCAACTTAGCAAAGCAATAAAAAAACTCAAAACATAATAATAAAGAAAATAAAATATCTAACTTACATTATAATAATTAAATCTACAATGAAAGCAAGAACAAACTAATTAACTAAAGAAAAAGAAGAGAATCAAAAGAAAAACAAAGAACATTACAAGAGGGTGGCAGCGGCACAAGAGAGAAGAAGAGGAGAGACATAGCAGCAAGGAGGCTCACGGCAAAGGTGAGCTAGGGCTGCGGCACATGGTCTCTCATTCTCCCTTAAGTGGCGCCACCCTCTCACTCTCTCCCTCTGAAATTCGGCCTCCCCCTCTCTCTTTGAATTGTGAAAATATAAAAATATGGGAACCCTAAACAATGAGAGAATAGGATATATTTATAGAGGTGAGGTGAGAATTCCTTAGGAGGCAAGGAGAAGACAAGGTGTGGCTAGGGTTTCATTAAAAGAACATGGGCTTAAGTGAATTTCTTGCTCCTTAATACTTCTAATTTTCGGCCAAAAGTGGGCCTTGGGCTGATTTGGGCTCTTTTTGGGCGTAACTTATTTTCAGCTCGCGGAACTGCTGCGCTACCTTCACTAAAATGGCCATATTNTATGCGCATGGCCCATAGTGCATGGGCTGCATGTGTGGTCCATGTCATGTAATGATGTGGCACGGTTGACCATTGACTTTGACCTTTGACCTTTGACTTTGACCAAAAGTCAACCTTGACAAAAAAGATTCCCCAAAAGATTCTGTCTGAGATTCTCCAAAGATTCCTTTCAGATTCCAAATCCTTCTAGCAGATTCCCTTAAGATTCTTTTTCCCATTTCTTCCATTTTTAGCTCAAAATAGCCTCATTTAGCTTCTTTCTCCATCATTGCTTCATTTAACCTAAAAACACAAAAACAAGACAACAAACACAAAAGTATCGAGTTCTAACACTCTAGGTTAGGGAGTTAGTATTATAAAATAACGTAAAATGAACACTCATCAACCACTAGCCACCACAACCATCTCCACCGACCACCACCCATCGACCCACACCATCCACGCGACCCCCTTCCCGCCGACGCCTACCCCACCGAAGTCCTCTAGCAGCCAGCCCCTCCGCGCGTACAGCACCCACTCAGAAACAAACTCAGCGGCCACCTCGGTCTCACCGGATTTTGGCCAAGCTACAGCGCCATCCACTTCGAAAATAGGTGGGTTTCTTTCCCTTCTCAGTGGGCTTTCACCCTCTCATTGTTTTGTTGTTTGATTTTGAGAATTTGCTGAAGGTGGAGTATTGGGGTTTAGGGTCATTTCGGGTTATCTTGGGTTTTCGAATTTGGGGGCTATTGTGATGTTGTTTTGGATAAATTTTGTCTCTAGGAAACCCAATGGCTTTGTAGGATTGAAAAATTGGAGGAATTTCGAAGAAATTTGTGAAATCTAGTTTTGGTGCCGCCACTTTGAGCGACGACAGCGGGGGTTCTGACCATCTAGCGCTATTTTGAGTACCAAAACTGAGTTGGTTAATGTTTTTGTATAGATGGGTGCGACTTGAGTAACGAAAGTTTCAACTTGGCTCGTGAGCGGACACTTTGCGGGTATCGTTTTAACTCTCGGATAACCCCCAAGTGAGGTGACACTACCGAGGCGCGTGACGATTCGGTGAAGGATCGAAGCTAAGGCTATCTCTATGAGTGGACTTTTGTTTTAAAAACATTTTGTTTACTTTATGATTGAATTTATTTGCTTATCCCGAGTTTTATTTGAGTATGGTTTGAGTTAAAATAATTTGGGTTGAAGTTGTTATAAATGATTATGATTTTCAAAGTTTACATTTTCATTAGTTTGACTAATGTCCTTACTTTAAGTCTTATTAAATGATTTTTCATACGAGATTGACGAATTAATTTGGTTTTAAGAGTCGATAGAGATATACGATTTCAAACGTGATTTATACAAGAATTTATTGAAAGGAAATTGATTTCAAGTTTTTGAGTAATCCTTGAGTTGATAGCAAAATGTGTGATAATTTCATTGGGATTCTTCATTTTTTTTTAGAAATTATTTTGCGTGGCATTGAGATATTATGAATGGTTTTATGTATACTAAGATTATTTGAAGTAATACGCTTTGGTGTAATGATTTAAGGTTTGAAGGAAGGTTTCAATAATATTTTCTTTCGATGAGAACATGATTTTATGATTTTGGCTATGGAAAATGGTTTTCAAAATCCACTCTTGCAGTACCCTCCATGTTATCAGAATGGACATGTCTTTGGGACCCATCACGGCACACATATAGGCTTTGGGCCGTGTGTCAGGATGCTTCGCCCTTTGGGGGCCGCTCTGCGTGCACGTATGACGAAGATTGCATGCACGTGCTGATTTTATTCACACGTGTGTATGGCCAGGATATTGCCTGCACGTGTTGGATTTCACTCCACGCGTGTGTATGGCTAGGATATTGCCTGCCTGTGCGATGCAGGAATTCCTCACAGGTGTATGGCCAGGTTATTCAGGGTATATAGCATGATGGAAAATAAAATTGGTATCTTCAAGAGTTTAAATATGGATTTCAAGTGAGAACTACATTTCTAGATTTATAAAGATTTCGCTATCATTATTTTTATGACTATATTAATTTAAATGGTTGGCTTTTGAAAAATGTGTTTGAATTATCTTTTCCACGAGTTCCATTGATTTTATAATACTCTTAAGCTTGAAAATGATTTTAAAACCGGGGGATTTCAAAGAGCGACGTGAGGTCTTAGAGTTAAATGTGATTGTGAAAGCTTTTCTGAATAGATATTTAACCTGTGAGTTCATTTTCATTAAACTGTCCACTCACTGAGTTATCTCACGGTTTATTTTGTTTTGTCTTAAATTGTTTCCCCCCAGGTAGTAGCTTTGGTGGAGGTCGAGCCAATAACGTCGAGGCATTTACGTCCATCCTCCTATTCGGACCCTGTAGGCACCATTTAAATTTTTTTGTAGAAATCCCTTGTAATAGATTAGTAGCTCTGGTAACCACTAACAAATTTTAAGTTGGTTTCCTTTGAATTTGTTGGGTCCGAGACCCCTTTTTGGTTGTAGTAGAGGTGGTTGCTGTTTAGAAATGTTTTTTAACAGATGTTGAAATTTTGGGTTAGTCCATTTTCAGGGGAGGTTCTGCTGAATTTTCGGTAGGATTTTCCTTGATTTTTGATTCCCGCAGGATCTCTCCGGGTTTCAGGGTGGAATCCAAGGGCGGTCCTGTCAAGAACCATCATTGTCGAGCCATAAATGAGAAATCCTAATTGGAGTAGGAATTTCTAGTTGAACTAGGAAACCTAACCATACTAGAGAAATGAATCTTAATGAAACTAAGAGACTGTAGGGGCAATATGGTCATTACGAGAAGCTAGCCAAAATGGACAAGGAATCTTAGTTGGGCTAGGAAAGGTTGGTCAAAGTCAACTCAATCAAGTCAAGGTTCTAGAAACTTCTAGAAGGTGGTGGACATCTATGTAATCAAATGGAGGGAAGAAATGAATTCGAATACAAGGGGAAATGAGGGGCGAAATTAGAAGTCAAAGTCAATGATCAAGGGTCAACTATGACATGTCATGAAGTCAAATGGGCTATGGGCCTATGTGAAGTCAAAATCAAAGGTGGCAGCCCATGCATGCATGCGCATGCCATGCAAGCCATGCGCCAACCCTAGCATCCCAAAGCCCAATGCGCAAGTCCATCCATGCAGCCCATGCACATGTGTGACTGAAACCCTACAGGCTTATGCATAAGTCACTTAAGCCCAATGAGCCAAGCCCATGCCGCACACCCTAGGATTCCTAACCCTAGCCTTGCCGCACACTCCTAGCCTTGCCTCACAAGGATTTCTCCATCACCTATATACATACATCCTATTCTCTCATAATTTAGGGTTCACATATTTTACACTTTCAGAATTTCAGAGAGACAGAGAGGCCGAAAGCTAGAGGGAGAGGAGGAGGTTAGCGTGACAAGCAAGAGAGAGAGGGAACCCTTTGCCGCAAGCCCTAGCTCACCCTAGCCGTGAGTCCACCTGCTTATGTAAGGTTTCCTTCTTCTCCTCTTCTTGCCGCAGCCCCCCTCCATTGATGTTCTTTGATTTTTCTTTTGGAATTCCTATTTTCTTCTAGTTTTGCATTTTGATTTAATTTTAATTATGGATTGAGAATTTATTTATGTTATTCAGATTTTATTTTCTATTTTAATTATGTAGTTTATTATTCTATCTTGCATGTTAGTTGTAGGCTGATTATTGAATATGTCATGCTTTAACAAATCATTTATCTGTCTCTTGATAAATTAATTTGGTGTTTGCATGTATCAAATTCTCATTATATATTTGAATCCTTTCATTATTTGTTTGCATCCTTTAACTGGCCACCTTAGGATAATTGCATTTAGTTTGTTAGGTTTAGATGTGAAGTAGTCAAAGACACTAAATCATAAATAACAAAGGAATAAGAGATTGTTCTTGATAATGGTTTCGTAGGACTGCTACAAGGAAATAGTCAAACCTTGTATGTTGTGCATGTTTGACGTTCTCATAGATATTAATGACTCTTGCATGGGTAACAGCTACCTTAGATTAGTACTAGGGAACATGTAAGTTAACTGATTATGGGAGGCCTAAGAAGCTCTTAATTTATGTCTTAGGAGAACAATTGCAAGAAAGTAACTAGCCAAACCTTTTTAGCAGTCAAACTTTGATATATTGTGTTTGAATTGATTTGTCACTAGCCTTGGATGGTTAGAGTATGCATGTTTGATTTGATAGCTGAAAACTTAACATTGCAAGATAGGATAAAGGGTGCGTGCGTGTGGTATGGTGTGCGTGAGTTCCATCTTTTCAAAACCCCCTGTTTAGTTATTCTATTGATTAATTGAATTGATTTGTTGTGTATTAACCATTCTCTGTGGAATCGACCTCGTGCTTGTACGCTTTGCTACTGATGCGATTCGTGCACTTGGGAGTATACTTAAAATGAGATGTTTTTATTTTGTTCTAAGAAAACAACTGTAATGACCCGACCCAAATTTATTTGGAAATTTAAAGATTTTGGGCTAATTTTGAATTTTCGTTTTAAATTGGGCTTGACACGAAAGTTGACTTTTAAAATTTGTGGACTTTTGATTTTGTCTTTGGGCTTGTTGGGAAGGTCTCGAGTCCACAAGTTCGTAAACACGTAGCACACGCCGATCCGAGTTACGGTTTGAGAGTTACGGAGTTTTGAAGTGAGGGGCAATTACGTAAAATTTCATTTAATGATTTTTTTCAAAACCCAAAAATCAGTTTTTAAAATTGACTTTCTCTCTTCTCACTCACAACTCACCCCCCCGCTTCTCTCTCTCTCTCTCTCTCTCTCTCTCTCTCTCTCTCTCTCTCTCTCTCCGGCCTCCCTCCCTCGCCGTTCGGCCAGGAGGCGACGCCACCGCCCCAGCCCTTTCCTTCACTCTCTCTCCTCCCCCAGTTTCTCTCTCTCCCTGATAGTTCTCTCTCTCTTCCTTCTCCTCTGTGTGCGCGCAGCCTCACCACTGGAGGCAGTGGTCTAGCTACTTTTCGGGCGATGCGAGGCCACTAGCATGACCCCCAGGGGCCGATCGTCCCTCCCCCGAGCCTCCCTTGGCTGGCCACCTCCCCTGCATGCAGAAATACCTTGGAAAAGCCAAGCTCCACCACCAGCTTCCACTGCCGAATCTGGCATTTTCGGCGAAAATTGGTCGTCGATCCAGTTTCGAAAATTGATCCTCTAGGTATGGGCTCTTTTGCCCTAAGGTATGGTTGGTCAATTTTGAAAAATTCGGAAGTTGAATATCTAGGGCTTGTACCCATTTCGGGTTCCCTTAAAATTTTAGTTTTGAGAGGTGTTCTTGAGTGTGTTTGGGTAATTTCCACTCCTAGGAACCTTAAATTGATTATTAGATTTAGAAATGTAAAGAAAGTTGAAGAATTGGTGACTTTTGGTCTAGACACAGCCACTTTGGGCGGCGACGGCGGTGGTTCCGACCACCTAGTCGTCAAATTCTTTAAATAATGTGAAATTGAAGTTTATTTTTAGTTGGTTATTGAGTTTAGATGAGTTGAAGTTGCTGGAAAATGATAAAACCCCAAATTGGACAATAATTGGACACTTTGTCAGTACCGAAGGAACTCCCAGACGAACCCCGGCCAAAGTATATCGTATATAAGGTTTGTTGGGATAAAATTGACGAATTACATTGAGTGGGGTGGTGTTTGATTTTGAGTCGCGATGAATTTAAGTGTATGATGATTTTCTTGAAGTTTGAGGTTTCTTGGAACATATTATAGTTTCTCTTTCTCAAGTTTATGATTTATTTTATTTTTTGTCCTTTTGAGAGGAAGATTGATTTATAAGGACTCATTACTTTTCAAGATAATTTTCGTAACATGTTTGAACCTTGAATTTTAAGGTTAAACGAATGTAATTTTCGGAGTTGTTATTTAGTTTATTAAAAGATTACATGTAACTTGGATTGTTAAGGAGAATTTTGAAAAGAATTGAAAAATGCTTCACTATTTATCTCAAAAGTGAGTAGAGATTTAAAAAGTGTTTAAAAACTGCTGTGTAAATGTGCATACTGATCGGATGAGCCTGCCTGTGTAAAATGCACAGGATTGTGGCCAGGATATGAGCCTGCTCGTGCGGAGTGGCTTCTTCATAAGAGATTGTGGCCAGGAGGTGAGCCTGTTCGTGCGGAGTGACCTCTCCGTATGAGATTATAGCCAGGATACGAGCCTGCTCATGCGGGGTAACCCCTCCGTACGAGATTGTGGACAGGATATGAGCCTGCTCGTGCAGAGTAACCTCTATGCACGAGATTGTGGCCAGGGTTTGAGCCTACCCGTGCACGGGATTGTGGCCAGGACATTGTCTACAGTACGGGTATGAGTATGGTGAAATTTCATTATTCTTCCAAGGAAATTCTTTTACAAAAGTTTAAACGAGAAGTTCTTTTTATGCCTTATCTTGATTCTTGGACTTCTAGTTTTGCATGATATTTCTATTTAGAAGTTCTCAATGAATAACTGCATATCAGATTTATTTATGTATCTTATGTTAAATGATTTTATGACGTTTTAGAAAGGATTTCGAAATAGTTTCAAAACTGGGGGATTTCAATGTGAGGTTTTACGGTTTAAATTTGACTTTTAATAATTCGTGAAAAGATAAATGACAATTATTTTTTTTTCGTATTTATAAATTGTCCAATCACTGAATTTATCTCACAAAATTTCTTGTTTTGTCTTAAATTGTTTTTCCCCCCAGGCTGTAGTATTGGTGGAGGTCGAGCCAATCATGTCGAGGCATAGTGTCCATTTTCTTTTCTCGGATCTTGTAGGCATCGCTTCCATTTTAGAAGTTCATTTTTACTTTAACTGTAAAAATTGTTGTAATAGAAGTAGTGGTTCTGAAATCCATACTGGAATCCTATGTTATTGTGGTGTTGTTTGTGTCTGAGACCCTTTTTGGTTGTGGTAGAGGCGACTGATGTTTTTAGAAGTGTTTTTTTTACAGGTTAATAAATTTTGGGTTAGTCCATTTTCAGGGGAGGTTCTGCCAAATTTTCCGAATGATTTTTTTTTTGGATTCTCATAGGACCTCTCTGAGATTCTGGGTGAAATCCGGCGGCGGTCCTGTCAACAATCAACATTAGTCCTTTATAAAATATTCGCATTAATAAGTTTAAAGGAAGTCAATGATGTAGACAATGAAGAAGCAGCGTATTAAAACGCTCCCAAGCCTCCGAGAATGACTCATCTTGTTGAGAAAACTACATAATCTTGTCTCTTAGCATATCCGTCTTTTGAGAAGAAAAGAACTTTTCTAGGAACTTCTTCTCAATTTATTCCCAAGTCCTCAATGATCCAGGTTTCAAAGAATTCAGTCAGAATATAGCTTTATCCTTCAAAGTATAAGGAAACACCCTCATCTTGAGTTGATTCTCACTTACACCTGTCAAGGGCAAAAAACTCACAACATTAAATATATCTTTAAGGTGAGTTAGCGGATCTTCACTAGGTAAACCATGAAAAGAAGGCAGCATATTAAAGTGAGAGGATTTGAGCTCATAGTTTCTTGCAGCAGGTGGTAAGGCAATGCTCGAAGGGGATGCAGGGACGGTCAGAATGTCTAGATCCCCCATGTGTTCCACGTCGTCTTCCTCGGCCATAGCTTCTTCACATTGGTGAGAGCTTGATGAAGATGTAGGAGACGGTGTAGGGGATGGCAAAGGTAGATGTCCTGCTGCTCACACTTGTTTTGCCTTACTCCTTTCACAAAACAATCTGATTTGAGCTAATCTCTCATCCAAATGAATGTCATTAATTGGCTCGTTAGGATCTGGTAGGGACATGCACAAGTACCTACAAAATAAGAAACACAATTAAACAATAAGAAAGAAAAGTAATTTTCAGATTTTTATTTTTTATTTTTATATTTTTTTTTGGAAATAAATAAATTATTTAATTAAAAAAATAAATTGAAAATAAAAACAGAAAAGAAAAATTAATTAATCAAATCAAATAAACTAAAAAGAAAATTAGCAAATTCAGAAAATTAAAACAAGAATCAATTCAAATTCAAATTTCCTAATTAGATGCAATCCTACCAAACTTGGGAATTAATTGGCCTAAACTAATAAGGAAGCAAAAGCAAGTCAGTTTATGCAAATAAAGGAAAGAATTCAAAATTGAAACTTAACTTCCTAATTGCAAGCAAACACTAACACAAAAAAAAAGAAAGTTAATTAACACCTATCCATACTTAGCCACCTAGCTGAATTAGACTCCTAATTACATGCAAAGTCTAGACAAAGATTGACAGAACTGCCCCTGGATTTTCACCTGAAATCCGGAGAGGTCCTGTGGGATTCAAATCAAGGAAAATCCTATCGAAAATTCAGCAGAACCTCCCCTAAAAATAGACTAACCTAAAAATTTCAAAACCTGTAAAAGCACTTCTAAAACATCAACCACCTCTACCACAACCAAAAAGGGTCTCAGACCCAACAATTTCACAGAAAACTATCTTAAAATTTATGTGTGGTTATCAGAGCCACTATTCTATTACACGAAATTTTTACACAATAAAAATGGCGCCTACAGGGTCTGAGTAAGGATATGGATGTATCTGCCTCGACGTGATTGTCTCGACCTCTACCAAAACTACTACCTGGGGGGACAATTTAAGACCAAAAAAAAAATTGTGAGATAAACTCAGTGAGTGGACAAGTTAAGAAAACAAAACATAAAATTTGATTTATCTTTTGAAAGTCATAAATAAAAACCTTTAAGACCTTACAATCGCTCTTTGAAATCCTCCAGTTTTAAAACTAATTACAAACTCCTTTGGAAAACATCATGAAGCCCTCAAACACATAGATTTCAATAACTCATGTATATCAGAGACTTCAAAATTTCCCCACAAAATATATTAGGTCGTAATATCAACTAAAACCTCAAATAAGAATACTAAAAATCAAATAATGAAATCTCACAACTTAAAACTCAATCAAAGTAAGATCTCAATGACTGCATAAAATCACATTGTACTAGTACCCGGGGAACTGCTGGTCATACGTGCACGCAGAGCTTGTGAGGCTGGTCATACACTGCCGATTAGGCAAGTGCAGAGCAGAGTGTAATGCTGGTCATACATGCACGCAGAGCTTATAATACTGGTCATACACCGCCCAGTTATTTCGAGGCGAGTGTAGAGCAATATGTCATGCTGGTCATACACTGCCGACTAGGCCAGTGCAGAACAATATATAATGCTGGTCATACACCGCCAACTAGGCAAATGCTGGTCATACACCGCCGAGTCATCTCTAGGCGAATGCAGAGCAAATCTATACTTGTTGAGGGGGTACTAGTAGGATGGTTTAAAACTGCTTATGTAACTTCATAAAACTCGTAACATTAATTAAACCATTGAAATTCACCACATATGTTCATAAGGAAAATGTCTAACTCTCAATCAATATTTCTAAATCAAGACTCATGATAACCAAATTAAATAACAAAATCATAATTTAAGAAAACACTTCCAAGACAAAGATCCAATTCAACTTCTATTATTTCTCAAATAAATTCAATAACCAAATGAGTAAAACATGAATTTTAGAAGAGTATTCGCAAAATAAAGTCCACTCACAAATTGGGAAATCTAATTTCGATCCTCCGCCGGATCGTCACGAGCTGTGGTCGTCTCGCCTATAAAATAAACAATAATTACAAATAGTCTTGACTCAAAAATATTTAAAGTGTGCGCGTGAAATAATGAACCTAATTATCGCGCCTATCTCTCATTCAACCCAAAGGTTAATTACTTAAATCACATTAACCCCATAAGCACTTCTTTCTCCTTCGAAAACTCCTCGGCTCAAATGAAAGTTCGATCACAACTCCAAAACACATCCTAAACTTAAAAAGAAACATGTCCGAGGCTTATTTCGGTCTGAAGGTTCGTCCTAGAGTATTATCGGTGTCAATAAGGTCTCAATTCTTAGTCACAAAATAATTTTAGCTCCTCCAACCACATTCAACATACTCAAGATCAACAACTTACTCAACATTTGCCAACAATAATCCTACAATCACAAAATGGCGGTGGGGGTTCGGAATCACCCCCAAAGTGGTTGCTCCAAGTCCAAATTTAAACCAACTATATAAAATTTCTCAAATCTTCTTAAACTTTGAATTCTAAACATCAACTTGGGTTTCCTAGAGATGGGATTGTTGAAGAATCACACCAAAAATAACCCCTTACCCAAAACCCCAAGGAAAACCCAAATGGCCCTAAAACCCCCCACACTCCATCTTCCACAAAAACTCAAATTTAACAACAAAACACATAATAGGATTAAAGTCCATCAAGAGGGAAAGAAGACCCACCTAAAATTGAAGGAATTGGTGTCAGAAATTGGCCGGGAATGGGGAGAGAGGTCGGCGGTTTGTGGTGGTTTTCTGAGCAGAAATCGTGCAGGGGGAAAGACGGTTGGTGCAGGAGAAACAGCTGGGAGGTTGACCTGCGCCAGGGGATCACTGCAGTGGGTCTGGGTTGGTGGGAGGTGGCCTACGGCGTGGTTTCCAGTGGTGGCTGTGCGTGTGCACAGGGGAGGTGCGAGAGAGAGAGAGAGAGAGAGAGAGAGAGAGAGAGAGAGAGAGAGAGAGAGAGAGAGAGAGAGAGAGAGAGAGGGAGCTCGGGAGGGTGGTCGGGGCCTGGGGGTGCTCGCCAGAGGCAGAGGCCGGCAAGGGTGGCCGACGATGGTGAGTGGTGGTTGCTAGGTTGCGGGCACAGGGGAAGTGTTGCCGGAGAGAAAGAGAGAAGTGAGAGAGTGCGGGAGAGGAGTGAGAATAAGAGAGAGAGCGAGAGAGAGAGAGAGAGAGAGAGAGAGAGAGAGAGAGAGAGAGAGAGAGAG
>QANW01009271.1:0-47510 GCA_003254865.1 Dryas drummondii | reverse complement strand
ATTCAGAAACTTAATTAGAAATATTCAGAGGCACAATCCAACAATAAAATAGAAAACTAGGAGAAAAATCAAGGAAAACAGGTGGGAGGGGCTGCGGCAAGACAAGGAAGAGAAGGCACCTTGCACAAGCAATTGGTTCACGGCTATGGTGAGCTAGGGCTTGCGACTTAGGGATGCTCTTCCTTGCAGCCACGCCTCTCCTATCTCTGTCTCAACTTTCGGCTATCCCTTACAAGAAGAAAACTAGAAACTGAAAAATAAAACCTAAAACAGAAAAATAAACTAGGAGGGAGAGAGTGATTTCGGCTGGAGTGTGTGTGTGAAAAAGTTTTCCTAAAAGTCTGAATGAGGGGGTTTAAATAGGAGAAGCCTTCCTTGAGAGGCAAGGAAAAGACTTGCGGCATAGGGTTTCCTAGTGCCTTGCGGCTTCAGCTTGGGCTAGCTGATCAGGCCTTGGCGTGATGGGCTGCTCCCTGATGGGCTTGAGTGGCTCACGCCTAGCCTAGCTAGGGTCCCTCCTTGGCGCATGGGCTGGTAGTCTTGGGCTTTGGGCTTGCATGTTGGGCTTCCATGTTGGGCTTCAGTAGCTTGCACAAGATGGGCTAGGGTTTCACTCCATGGGCTTCCACCTTGGGCTTGTCACCTTGGGCTTGCGCATGGCCCTTTGTCTTGCTAGGGTTTGCATGGCATGCATGCGCATGCATGGGCTGCCATCTTCCTCCTTGCGTATGGCTTTTGGGCTACTAGGGTTTGGGCCCATGCATGTGCATGCATGGCCCACTTGGTTCGGCATCCCTAGGGCCCATGGGCCCTCCACTTTTGACTTCCCATTTTGCCCCTCATTTCCATTTGAATTCAAATTCATTTCTTCCCTCCATTCATTTCCATGGATGTCCATCACCTTCTGGAAGCTTCTGGAACCTTGAAAAACATTTCCTGGTGCAACTAGGATTCCTTGAAACTGAGAGATTCCTTATCCATTTCGACTTCTCGTAATGACCATATTGCCCCTGGGGTCTCCTAGTGTCATTAGGACTCCTTTCCCTAGTTGGGTTAGGTTTCCTAGTTCAACCAGGATTTCCTGTTCGAATCAGGATTTCACATTTCTGGCTCCGCAATGATGGTTCTGGACTTGATGTTTCCTAGTGTGACTAGGAATCCTCATTTGACCAGGATTTCACTCGTTTTCCTGGTTTGACCAGGAATTGTCCCAAAATGGCTCCATTTGCTTCTTTTTCTCATTTCTGCTTTATTTGACCTGAAAACACAAAAACAAGACAAGAAACACAAAATAGCGAGTTCTAACACTCTAGGTTAAGGAATTAGTATCATAAAGTGATGCAAAATGCACACTCATCACCTAATGCTAAAGAAATAAGAAAATAAAACACAAGTGGCAGCCCAAGTTGTCACGCTTAGGGCAGCTACTTACTGAAATGAAACACACACACGAACACACGAGTTGGAGGGGGTTTGTATGACTTGAAAACAACAAATTAAACCTACTTTAAAGACTAAGATGCGCAACTAGTAGAAAGGATGAAAACAGCAAGTTATCTTGTGAAAATAGATGGATGATGATACTAGGACTCTAGGACTTTACGAATAGACCTCATACTCAATGTCATGGTGCAATTTCTGAAACCTTTAATTCCTATTGATGGTAACGCCCTGAACCTCGGGCCCATAAACACACTGAAACTTTGTCATTTAAACCTCTTTTTAAAGAATGAGTCATGCACTTAACATAATAAATAAATACATTTGATAAATCAGAGTGTGAGCTCAAAACATTTATGTAAAATTCACTGTATAAAATCGGTTAAATCAAATTAAAATGGGTCCCGTTGCCTCGACTTCTCTTCACTGCCTCCTCAGCCTGCTTAACCTGCAAAACACCAACAACCACACTGCACCATATCCATTGTACACCAGGTCATTCAAACAAACAACCCGGTAAGCTCACTAGAGATCGTATGAGTGAAATGACGAAATAACTAACCTCAATAATTTTCTCAATTTCCATACTATTATAAACCACAAAAATATCCAATATTACTCAATCACAAAATAATTTCATCACTAAACATCCAAGCATCAAGATAAATCATAAATCCTCGTATTTAAATCAAATCCCATCAATAAATAATAATCATCATTTTGGCAAATCAATTGTCTAATCGTCAACTATTAACCTCAACCTCAATCATTCACATCCTAATTAATAACCTTAATGCATAATTACCATCATTGTCCATTCTCAAGATTCAAGCCTACACCCAAGTTCTAACAAACAATGCAATACAAGCACACAATACAAAAAATCATCTATCTAATTTCACTCACTGTGCAGCCACGTGAAATGATTGAAATGCCCTTGGACGGCAACACGCTCGGATAACAAATCTGGCAGTATGACGGCATCGAGAATGAGATTTCCCGAGCCCGTGCATGTTGTTGTTTTCTTAGAGCAGATTAATTAACACAAATACATACCAAAGCTCTAATTTTACTCACAAGTGCACGAATCGTATGGTAGCAAAGGGTGCAAAGTACGAGGTCGATCCCACAAAGAATGAGTTTAGTATCAATAAACCAACTCAACTTGACATATTAGAAATACTACTGATAGAGAGGTTTGTATAGATGAGACACACACACACACACACAAAACATGACATTGTTAAGAATTCAGAATTCACAACATATTATAAGATTACAACTATTATGGTGACATGCAATTCAAAGTGAACACATACAATAAAGTTTGCCAGCCGGGAGGCCTTGATTATCAGACACTCGCCTAACTATTGTTTTCCTTATTCATAGATTAAGAGCTTGATTATCGCAACATAACCTAGTTAACTCACATGTTCCTAGGAAGCTTGATTATCGTCTACCTAAGCTGTTAACCATGCAAGAGCCATTAAGATTATATGAAAATGACAAACACATAAAGCATGATAGTATCTTGATTATCGATCTAGATGACATCTATGAAACCTATTTATTAAAGATAAGTTCTTAGGATACCTCCTTGTTACCTACTGAATTGATTAGCTTGATTATCACCTCTCAATTTCATAACAATTACTAGATGCAAACAACTCTAATGTAGCTAGTCAAAGAGTGCAAACAAATAGAATCAATTAAACTAGACAATAGGAATTTATTGCATACAAACATCACAATAAATCACCTGGCTTTATTTCATTAACCATAAATCAACATCGAATCAAATAATAAGAGCTTCATCATAATCTTAACAATGCAAAACTAAAATCAAAACATAAACAGAGAATTAAAGAAACAAAATATATATAAATCGCCAATCCATTGTTGTTTAACAAAAAAACTACGAAGAAACAAGAAAAACAAAAGAAGAAGACAAGAAGAAACAAGGGTGGCTGCGGCAAGGCTTAAGGCACAAGCTAGAGTTTGGCAAGGCTTCTCTTCCCTTTGTGTCACACCTCCCTCTCTTTCTTCCTCGATAAAATTCTGAAAATACTAAGTAAATAAATTGCAAAATTCAAGGTTCAGGTTTTTAATTGTGAGAGAATGAGATCCTTATATAGAAGTGAGGAGGTGAAGATTTCCTTGTCCCACAAGGTTAGGGTTTTCAGCAAAGAGTTGGGCTTTGGGCTGAATTTGGACTCTTTTAGGTTTCACTTCCGTTTCTGCTCGCTAAACTGCTGCGCTATCTCCACTAAAATAGCCATATCTTGAGCTACACAACTCGGAATCGAAATCCGTAAAATTCCCTGCGAAGCTAACATCCGTAGCTTTCCACCCATATATGGTATGACATCTGGTTCGATCTGGATAATTACAGAATCACTGTCGAAATTCATGGTCTATTTTACAGGGTTTTGACTTCTTCTTCAGCTAGGATTCCTTGTGATCTTTGATTGAATCTTGTGAGATTTTCCTTGAGCATGAAGGATTCCTTCCTTGGGCCTTGGATCAGCTGCGTGAGTGCAGCATAGGCTTGGGCTTTTGGACCTTAGAATGGCACAACTTGGGCTTCCTCCAATTGGGCTTGATATAGGCGCATGGCCTTCGTCTTCTCGGGCTAGGGTTGTGTGCATGGCCCATAGTGCATGGGCTGCATGTGTGGTCCATGTCATGTGATGATGTGGCATGGTTGACCATTGACTTTGACCTTTGACTTTGGCCAAAAGTCATCCTTGACCAAAAAGATTCTCCAAAAGATTTTGTCTGAGATTCTTTAAAGATTTCTTCTAGATTCCAAATCCTTCTAGAAGATTCCCTAAAGATTCCTTTTTCCATTTTTAGCTTAGAATTGCCCCATTTGGCTCCTTTCTTCATCATTGCTTCATTTAACCTACAAAACACTAAAACAAACTAACAAAACCTAAAATATCGAGTTCTTGCACTCTAGGTTAGGGAATTAGTATCATAAAATGATGCAAATTGGACACTCAATAATGCACCTGTTAAGACCAGACAACCAAATCAAATACAAACTAGAAATACAAACGGCTACTAAATGACCTAAACGGGCGATAACCACCACACACGGTGGCTGCCCAGCCCCAAACAACACACAAACATCAACAAATTCTCACCAAAAAGAACTAGAAGGGTTCCTGGGACCTCAATTGGGCGGAATTGGGTCAAACGACCACTAACCCGCCGCCAAAGTGGTGGTTCCGATGGTGGCAGCGGCGGCAAAATCTTGAAAATACCAAAATTCAACTCTAATTAATCCTAATTGCACAATGGAACCTTCGATTGCACAAAAACAACTCAAATTCAAATCCAATTTCAAGAAATTCGAAATAGGCATAAACCCTAAAATTGAATTTTCAATGTCACAAAATTGGACGTGCCCACCTTAGGGAAAAAAATACCCATACCTCGAGGATCAATTCTCGTAACTGGGTCGACGGTCAAAAATCGTCGTGGAGCATCGTCTGGACGAACGGAGACCATGGCTGGACTCACCATGACGAGGGGAACAAAGCCCAGTAGGTCCGGTCATCCAATTTCTGCCGGAACAGTGAGATCGCGGTGGTGTAGCCACAACTTTGGTGGCGTCGAATCGTCGTCGTGGAGCGTCATCGGCGTGAGGGAAAGGCACGGGAAGACTTTTCGTGATGAGAGGAGGAGGACCCAGGTGGTCCGGCGGCGCAACTCTGTCGGAAAACACAGATCGCAGGCGAGAGCGTCTTCTCTGTCTCGCGTCGATTCTCTGTCTACAGTGGTCGGCTGGCGAAGGGGAGGGTTGCTGGGGGTCGGTGATTGCAAGAGGAAGTCGCCGGTGCTCGTCGCTGGTAGTGGGGTGGCCGGACAGCGCAGTTGCCGAGAGAGAGGAGCGGCAGAGAGGAGAGAACCGGAGAGAGAGAGAGAGAGAGAGAGAGAGAGAGAGGAGAGAGAGAGAGAGAGAGAGAGAGAGAGAGAGAGAGAGAGAAGGAACTGGGGAGAGAGGAGAAAGAATGCTCGAAAAAATTTAGACTTTTGGGTATTTAAAACTCATTCATGCAATTTTACAAAATTGCCCCTCACTTTGAACTTCCGTAAAATCCAAACCGTAAATCCGATTTACGCGTGCTTTGTGTCTACGAACTCGTGGACTAAAGACCTCTCCAACATGCCCAAAGTCAAAGACGAAAGCCTACTAATTTTAAAAGTCAACTTTTGGGTCAAGCCCAAATTAAAACAAAAATTAAAAATTAAACCAAAACCTTTTTAAATTTCAAATAAATTCCCAAAATTCTTAAAATAAATTCTCAAAATAATTTAAAATAAAACTTTGAAAAATACGGGGTTTCACAATTCGTATATTCACCTATGGCATAGCATGAAGTGCATAATTCTCCAAATGTACAAACTAGTGCATAGTGTCTACCCTAGTTTGGTACCCTAAATGCAACCTAGGCATGACATCTACCTAAGAATGCAGCAAAGTCCATTAACACACAAAGGAGATTATGAATGCAAATAAAACCTTAAGGCATGGCGTCTACCTTAGGTGCTTTAGTATTGATTTCACACAATTAGAATTCAGCCAATTACTAAATCCTAAGTTGTTTATCACTTGTATTAGGGGCTGATTGGTTGTCCTCACCCTAAATTGATGAAATTCTAGATGCAATAATCCTAGGTGATCCATCAAGGATTATAAACACATAGAGAACAATGATAAAAGTGAAATAAAAATCATCAAATTCATGAAATTAAACAAACAGCAAGTACATCACCAATCCACTAAATATTCGACCTAGGGCTGAACCCTAGGCCCTAGAAAACGTGATTAGTTCATGCTAGAAAACAAGAACATCAAAGAAATCATGTTTATCATCTCCAAAATTACAAGAAAAGAGAAGAAGAAAAACCAAAACCCTAGGAGAGCTCACGCCTCCAAGATGCAGCCTCCCTCTCTCTTTTTTTGATTTCTCTCCAAGTATAGGAACCCTAGAACTCAGTAAGAGTTTGGTTTAAATAGGTAAGTGTAGCTGATCCCTATAGACTTGCATGTAGCTGATTTCCTCCCCTAATAAGCCTCTAATAAATCAGAAATTAAAAGGAGATAAATAAGGTAATTAAAAATCTGATTTTTAGAGCCAAATTAGGAAGAAAATTCTTTGCAAGGTGTGGCTAGCCATTCACTTAGCACACACACCACTTCTCTTATGGTTTGGGCTGGGCTTTTACTTCTTTCATACTCTTGGACCCTTTCTTGATCTTGGGTTTCTCTTTAAACAACAATTACTCATTTAAGCTCAAAATGGGTTGATTTACATCCAGTTGTTACCTATGGGCTTTCCACCTACAAAAGAGAGAAACACAAATATAGGGACTAAGTACTAAATACATTAAGAAAAAGGGCCTAAAATGTACACATTTAAGGACCCAACAATTCCCCCAAACTTATCCTTTGCTAGTATCTAGCAAAACAAAACAAAAACTAAACTAAGACTCTAAAAACAAAACCACCTAACCTTCCACCAGAAATCTCAGGTATGCTTGATCATTCATAACTCAACCAAATAGAATACACCCTAATTCCAGAGATTACCCAAATGCCAACACTAACTCACAATCAACAAGGGTTAATGCATCATGTGTGGAAAAAAATATCAACATAGATTTCAATCTGAACTTTCAAGCAAACTTGAGTAATCACAAGCAACTAATTTCACTTCAATTCTCACAAAGATAGTCACTCCCAAATAAAGCACTGAGATATTGGCTAAATAGTGATTCCCTTAAAATGCATATGTGAGCGAGTTTATGCATACAAATTCAAATTACTCGCATATATGTATGATTAAAGGCACAAGTGAAAGAATAATGATCTCATGAAAGATACCAAATACCTGAAATCAAATTAAAATACAATATGCTTCCATGTCATCTAATCTCCACATTAAGACTACACTTCACCTAAGATCATATAGGACTTTACATATGGGTTGTAATGGGGCTAACGGTGAAGGGTTTAACAAGAAAGGTATGGAAAACACAAAGACTTAAGGGAACCAAAGAGAATCAGGTTTTACGGTGTCATTTCATTCTTATACACTTTGGCAACAAGGCTTGCATTCTTGAATTTGCACACTTGTGATACACTTGCATTTTTTTTTTTCTTTTTTCTGTTTTTCTTTTGGGCACGGCAACATATTCTTTTCCTTTTCTTTTCGTTTTCACATTGTTCTCAAGCCTTGCACACAAATGAACAATTATCATAAACCAGTTCTCTACAATCCCTTAAGTAAGGGTAAGATACACACAATGGAAGGGTAATGCCCCCAAACTAGGGGCTAGCACGGGTAACATGGTTAAGAAACAAAAAGGCTGACAAGGCTCAACAAGGCAACTAGGGGTATAAATTAACACAAAAAGGATGGCTACAACGGCACAAACGAGACAAAGAAGGCCTAAATCATTTACTAGGTTCCATGTAGTTACAACATGCTTCAATTAAATTGAGATGAAAGTTCTATCATTTGATTTAAAATGATGCACATTTCAACCATTTGATCAAGTGAAAAACGATGAGATCATGCAAACTCTAGGCATTCAATGAACGCATGGTATATTAGCATATAACCCTCAAAACAAAAGCATTAAGGCTCAAATCTCACAAGGGGTATATAAGTTTCACTAGAAGCCTAGATCATACAAGTCATGCAATCACTGTTAGTCTAAACTATGCCAGCATTGTAATCCACACAAAGATAGCTCAAATATGCTTAAAATGAGTTACATGTCAAAAGAATAATCAAAAGAACTAGTTTCATCAATTCGACCAAGGTATGCAAGATCAAAGCATTTGCAATTCATCATAGTGGTGGAAAGGAACCTAAAAGACAAAAAAAAAAAAAAAAAAAAAAAAAAAAAATTTTGGTATTTTTTCAAAAAAATTTGAACAAAAAGTTCCAAAACCTAAACCTAAAACTCTTCCCCCAAACTGAAATGAAACATTGTCCTCAATGTTTCAAGCTAAGCATGCAATGAATCATTCAAGCTTGAAAGACAAAGACTCTAACAACCTAAAAACACACAACAACCAACAAAAAACTAAAGGAAAGCAAAAGGTTAAGAACTCCCTGATATCCATGCAAACAGCCATAGGGCAACGTCTCTTCTCTCAAAATGTTGGGTTGCCTCCCAATCAGTGCTAAGTTTAGAGTCTTCAGCCAGACTTGGTAGTATATCATGCTAATGGAACAGGATCCTCCAAGAGCATGATCTCCTCCGAACGCTCCATATTAGGCGCCAAGTAATGCTTAAGCCGATGGCCATTCACCTTGAATGTATTCTTTGTCTTTGTATTGTAGACCTCCACTGCACCATGAGGGTAAACATTAGTAACAGTAAATAGACCATATCGAGAACGAAGTTTACCTGGTAAGAGTCTGAGGCGAGAGTTCTAAAGCAAGACTTTCTAACCCACGTCGAAATGTTTCCTCAAAATGGCCTTATCATGGTAGGCCTTAGTCTTCTCTTTGTAAATCCTAGAACTCTCATAAGCCTCATTCCTGAGTTCCTCCAACTCACTCAACTGTAGCTTCCTATGCTCACCTGCCTCATTCATCTTAAAATTGAAATGTTTAATAGCCCAATATGCTTTATGCTCTAATTTGACAGGTAAATGACATGGCTTACCAAAAACCAACCTGTATGGGGACATACCAATAGGGGTCTTATACGTTGTACGATAAGCCCATAGAGCATCTAAGAGGCGATCTGACCAATCCTTCAGGGAAGGGCTTACAATCTTCTTCAAAATTTGCTTAATTTCCCTATTGCAGATCTTAGCCTGTCCACTCGTCTGAGGGTGATAAGGTGTAGAAACCTTATGCTTGATACCATATTTTCTCAACAAGGCTGCAAACAACCTGTTGTTGAAGTGAGATCCTCCATCACTAATAATAGCCCTGGGAGTGCCAAATCTTGCAAAAATATGATCCTTAAGAAATCTGAGGACAACTTTAGAATCATTAGTCTTGGATGGAATTGCTTCCACCCATTTCGAAACATAATCAACCGCAAACAAGATATATAAATAACCCTTGGAAGAGGGAAATGGACCCATGAAATCAATGCCCCAGACATAAAAAATCTCATCAATAAGAATGAGGTTAAGAGGCATTTGATTTCCAGAAGAAAGATTACCCAACTTCTGGCATCTATCACAGGTGGTGTAGAATATATAAGCATCCTTGAACAAACTAGGCCAGTAGAAGCCACATTGCAACACTTTTAGAGCCGTCTTCTTTGCTCCACCATGTCCTCCACATGCATCAGAATGGCAAAAAGTTAGTATAGACTGAAACTCAGATTCAGGCACACACCTTCTGATGATCTGGTCGGGCCACCACTTAAAGAGATGTGGATCATCCCATATATAGTACTTAGTCGTGCTGATTAGCTTCTCCTTCTGAGCTCTCTGTATGTCACTTGGAAGTTCTCCTGTAACAATATAATTAACAATATCAAAGTACCAAGGAACATAAACAGACAATGAAAACAACTGCTCATTTGGGAATTGCTCATTCAGAGGGAGAATGTCCTCCTTTGCAGTGGAACTGTGCACCAATCGGCAAAGGTGATCCGCCACCACATTCTCTGAGCCCTTCTTATCCTTGATCTCTAGGTCAAACTCCTGGAGCAACAAAATCCATCTAATTAGCCTGGGCTTCGCATCTTTCTTCTATAGAAGGTACCTAAGAGCTGCATGATCAGAAAACACAATCACTTTAGTTCCACTCAGATATGACCTGAATTTCTCTAAAGCAAATATAATAGCCAAAAGCTCATTCTCTGTAGTGGAATAATTCAGCTGGGCATCGTTGAGAGTCCGAGTGGCGTAGTAGATAATGATGAGTGTTCATTTTACGTTATTTTATAATACTAACTCCCTAACCTAGAGTGTTAGAACTCGATACTTTGGTGTCTGTTATCTTGTTTTTAGGTCTAATGAAGCAAAAATAGGAAATAACAGCAAATGGAGCCGTTTTGGGACATTTCCTGGTCAAACTAGGAAACGAGCAGAAATCCTAGTCAAATGAGGATTCCTAGTCACAAGAGGAAACATCAAGCCCAGAACCATCATTGTCAAGCCAGAAATGAAAAATCCTGATTGGAACAGGAATTCCTGGTTGAACTAGGAAACCTAACCCTACTAGGGAAAGGAGTCCTAATAACACTAGGAATCACTAGGGGCAATATGGTCATTATTAGAAGTTGAAATGGACAAGGAATCTAACATCTACAAGGAATCCTAGTGGGACTAGGAAAAGTTGGTCAAAGTCAACTCAATCAAGTTAAGGTTCCAGAAGATTCTAGAAGGTGGTGGACATCCATGGAAACAAATGGAGGGAAGAAATGAATTCGAACCCAAGAGGAAGAGAGGGGCAAAATTGGAAAGTCAAAGTCAATGGTCAAGGGTCAACTATGTCATGTCATGAAGTCAATTAGGCCATGGGCCTATGTGAAAGTTGATTGCAAGGTGACAGCCCATGCATGCATGCACATGCCATGCAAACCATGCGCCAACTCTAGAGCCCAAGTCATACAGCCATGTGCAAGCCATGCATCCCTAAAGCTCATCACGCCACTTGCTTGTTGCAGCCAGCCCATGTTCTTTTAATTGAAACCCTAGCCCATCACGCCTACAAAGAGAAAGCCCAAGGAATCCTAGCTGAAAAAGAAGTCAAAACCCTGGAAAATAGAGCCCCAATTTCGACAGCAATTCTGTAATTCTCCAGAACGAATCAGGTAGCATGCCATATATGGTTGGAAAGATACGGATGTTAGCTTCGCAGGGAATTTTACGGATTTCGATTCCGAGTTTTCTAGCTCAAGATATGGTCATTTTAGTGGAGGTAGCGCAGCAGTTTCGCGAGCTGAAAACGGAGTTACGCCCAAAAAGAGCCCAAATCAGCCCAAGGCCCATGTTTGGCCGAAAATTATAAGTCTTGGTGTGCAAGGAATGCACTTATCCCACATTGAAGAGAAAGAGAAATCTCAGCCCCACTCTCCTCTATAAATACATCTTTATAACTCAAGGAGGGGGATCCTANGTTTATCCGTCTCTTGGTCTGTTAGTTTGATGTTTGTATGTATTAAATTTCCACTATCTATTAGAAACCGTCACTAGTTGTTTGCATATTTTGACTGGCCACCTTAGGGTAATTGCATCTAGTTTATTTGTTAGGTTTAGCTGTGAAATAGTCAAAGACACTAAACCACAAGTAACAAGGGAATAAGGGATTATTCTTGGTAGTGGGGTTGGGCGACCTCAAACCTTTTTAGCAGTCAAACTTTAATATGTTGTGTTCAAATTAACTGTCATTAGCCTTGGATGGTTATCGCATGCTTATCTGATTTGAAACTGAAAACTTAACATTGCAAGATAGAATAAAGGGTGTGTGCGTGTGGTGTAGTGTGCGTGTGTTTCCATCTCTTTAAACCCCCCCATTTAGTTATTCTATTGATTAATTGAAATGATTTGTTATGTATTAACCATTCCCTGTGGGATCGACCTCGTGCTTGTACGCTTTGCTACTGATGTGATTCGTGCACTTGTGAGTATACTTGGAATGAAATAATTGTTTATTTTGTTCTAAGAAAACACATCAACAGATAACATGTGGTATCTTGTTCATTATCTGTCGTAACACAGCTCCCACAGCATAATCAGAAGCGTCACACATCAGCTCAAATGGCAAACTCCAATCAGGAGGCATAATGACTGGAGCTGATGTGAGAAGGGTCTTCAATCTATTAAATGCGACCAGGCACTCCTCATTGACTCAAACGGCACCTCCTTGGCCAACAATCTACTCAAAGGGCGAGCTATCTGGGAGAAATCCTTAATGAACCGCCTATAAAAACTTGCATGACCAAGAAACGATCTCACATCTTTAACTGTCAAAGCCGGTGGAAGATTACTTACCAGATCAACCTTGGCCTTATCCACCTCTATCCCTCTGCTAGATATGACATGGCCAAGAACAATGCCCTGTTGTGCCATAAAATGACACTTCTCCCAATTCAAAATCAAATTACATTCCTGGAATCATTCTAAAACCAAAGCAAGATTATGGAGGCATTTATCATAAGAAGAACCACATACACTGAAATCATCCATAAATACCTCTATTATATGCTCCACCATATCGGAAAAAATGTTCATCATGCATCGCTAAAAAGTACCTGGAGCATTGCATAAGCCAAAGGGCATACGCCTGTAGGTAAAAGTGCCATAGGGACAGGTGAATGTCGTCTTCTCCTAGTCCTCTGGGGCTATAGCTATCTGGTTGTAGCCTAAATACCCATCTAAAAAGCAATAGTGGCTATGACCTGCAAGACGTTCCAACATCTGATCAATAAAAGGTAATGCAAAATAGTCTTTCCGAGTACCTGAGTTAAGTTTCCTGTAGTCTATGCAGACACGCCACCCTGTCTGTACTCGAGTTGGCACCAGCTCATTAGCATCATTTCTGACCACCTGCACCAGACTCACCCATTTGCTATCTGATATGGGATAAATAATACCCATATCTAGCAACTTCAACACCTCCTTCAGCACAACTTCCTTCATCACTAGGTTGAGTCTACGTTGAGCCTCTCTAGCTGGCTTGGCTCCATCCTCTAACAATATTGACAGGACCGTCCCCAGATTCCACCCTGGAACCCAGAGTGACCCTATGGAGTCCAACACCCACCGGGTGTTAGGCTCGCTAATCTCCACTGCAATCCAAAATATATATCTGAATTTAAATAGAGCATAACTAAATAGAATTTTTACAACATCAAATACATAAAAACAATAAGACAAGAATATTATGCCAACAATGTTAACAGACAAATGAAAGGAAATACTAATGCCTCGACGTGGTGTGGTCCGACCTCAGCGATCTCTAAAACTTGGGAGAAAAACGTAAGAAAAATAAAACGTGAGAACAATCTCTGTGAGTGGACAAAAAAAACTTTAAAACAAACTCCTTGAAAACCATTTGTAAAACTGCTCATTTACTTTAAACTCATTTTCTTTAAAAATCCGCCAGCTTTAAAACCATTTCTCATATCCATTTTAAATCACCTCGAAACTGTAAATCAAACTCTGAAGAACAAATAATACTCTCAAGCTGTAAAACTATTAAAATATCTGAAATGAAAACACAAAGCCTTACTGAAACTGTCATTTAAAATATTTACTGATGCAAATTCATTTATCAAAATACTCCACAAACTGAAATCTCACGCCACACTAGTACTCGGGGAAAAACTTGTCATACGTACACGTACAGCTAATAATGATGGTCATACACTGCCGAGTCATCTCTAGGCAAGTGCAGAGCAAATATATACCACTGGTCATACACCGCCGACTAGGCCAGTGCAGAGCAAATGTATAATGCTGGTCATACACCGCCGACTAGGCAAGTGCAGAGCAAATGCTGGTCATACACCGCCAAATCATCTTTAGGCGAGTGCAAAGCAATCTATACCTGCTGAGGAGGGTACTAATATGGCGGTTTGAAACTGCTTTTGAATATCTCCATAAACTACATCTCAGGAATACTCATCCAGATAAAAGCTGAAAATATAATTCTTTCAATAAATCCGGCTTAATTAAAATCATTCTCAAATCGTGAAAGCTGCTAGATCCAAATCATTTCCAAGGACTGAAATTCAATAATAAAACTTCCCCAACATAGTGCCAAAAACCATTTCCATAAACTATCCACATGAAAACCATGTAATGCAACCCTGAACTCATCCTTTACTTATATCAAAATATTTACATAAATCATTAATCGAAAATACCAAGTTAGTTAATCATAAATTTAAGCTTCCAAACAATAATAGTAATTCATTATTATTAATTTTTTTTCTTTTCAAAATGAATAAACTTGCACTAGCTCGTTTAAATCCTTCAATTAAATTAGCATGCAAAAATTAAATAATTTTCTTTAAATAGATAATCATAAATTTGCATAAAATATTTATAAAACAAAGTCCACTTACAATTTACTCTGGGCTACGTCGAATCCTTTCCGAAAATTTATTCCTACTCACGACTCCTCGATCACTTGTTTGCCACTAGAATAGCCGAGAGATGAAGCTATATCGACCTAGTATAAAAACACGCCCAGTTTCATAATTTGGGAAATTTATTAAACGAATTCCAAGTAAGGAAATTAAATGATCGGTATGCCCTTTTAATTGAACGGGATCTAAGTTTTGTTTTCCATAAAATTTCCAATCTGATCAACATCACTCAAACCAACATCAAGACTCAACATCTTCCTCAAATAACAATCTCAGTTTCCCAATCAATTAAACCAACATTTGTTATCTAAATCAGCAATTATTATCAGGGCATCTCTATAATTTCCAATTAATCCCTTAGCCTCAAAATCATCATCCACTCATTCTCAGGATCCAATCCTATACTTAGTCTCCTCCAACTTACAACAACAAATCACATAAAATAGACAATTCACCCACGGTACTCAACAATATAACCAAATAAGTTTTACTCGCTGTACAACTTGTGAAAAGACAGAATTGCCCTTTTTAGCACCTTTGCTCGGATCTCCAATCTGGCAGCATGACAGAATCGAGAATAAAATTTCCCGAGCCCATGTACCTGTTAAGACCAGACAACCAACAATTTAATATCCATGGTCCATAACTTAGCCATTCAACAGCCGAAATGGGTGGTTACCACCACGCACGGTGGCTGCCCGACCCCACACAACACACAAACACTCACCATAATGCATACGAACCCGGGGATTGGCCTCTGGGAGTCCTGGGGAGGTTGATTAACAAAGGAAACAATCCAACTCGCCGCCACAAGTGGCAGAGCTGGTGGTGTAGCGGTGGCATGACCTAGAATTTACCCAAAATTAACTCCAATTAATATTAATTGCACACAAGACCCTTCAATTGCACAAAAACAATTCAAATTCAACTCAATTTCGAAATATCAAAGATAAATTCGAAATTGTTCAAACCCTTAAAATCAATTTTCAAATTTCTCAAAATTGGACAACCACGCCTTAGGGGAAAGATAGCCCATACCTAGAGGGTCGTTTTTCGTAACTAGGTTGCCAGCCAATTATCGCTAGAAACCGCTGAAATTGGCGGCGGAAGCCGCCGGCCTTTGAGTCGTCGATTCTTAGTCGTGCGAACTCCGATGGACGATCGGAAGGTACCATCATGACGAGTTCAACGAGAGGGAGCTTTTTGGGCCGGAGCTGGGCTGCGAAACCGCCGGAACTGTCGTGTCACTGCTGGACCTCCAATCGGCCTAAGCTTGGCTTCGAGTTTGGTGGATTTCTGTGCTGAACCGACGCCAGGGGAAGGAAGAGGGACGGACAGCGAGCTCGGGGAGCTTTCGTCCGCCTCCATTCGCTGCCGGACACGCGCCCACGCACCGGTGACAAGGCGGTGGGAGAGAGAGAGAGAGAGAGAGAGAGAGAGAGAGAGAGAGAGAGAGAGAGAGAGAGAGAGAGAGAGAGAGAGAGAGAGAGAGAGAGACAGACAGACAGACAGACGCGCCGAAGAGAGTGAGAGAGGAGAGAGAAATTCGAGTAAAAATCTGAGTTTTGAGTTTTAAAACCCACTTTTGCAAAAATTACCAGTTTGCCACTCACTTCAACTGCTAGTATCTCTCAAACCATAACTCTGATTTACGTATGCTTAGTGTCAACAACTCGTGGAATCAAGACCTATCCAACGGGCCCAAAGTCTAAAATGAAAGCACATTAGAAACAAAAGTCAATTTTGGGTCAAGCCCAATTTAAAACAAAAATTAAAAATTTGCCCAAAACCTTTAAATTTCCAAATAAATTTGGGTCGGGTCGGGTCGTTACAAATATCCAGTGCATACACCTCGAGGGACTGATCCCCTTGATATCTGCAATACTTGGGCCAATTTCGTCCAAATGGCACCAAAACATGCCTGGTAGGCAAGAAAGACATAGGGAAATCCTTTCTCATATTAGGATTAGCATTCTACACATATTGAACCAAATTTGGTGTTAAGAACGCACCAAAACGTCATTTCAGTGCATATTTGGTTCTATTTCATCGAAATTGTGCCAAAACGTGACCGATAGGCAAGAAAGATATGGGGAAACACTTTCTCACTTTAGGATTACCATTCTAGATTTATTGAACCACATTGGATGTTAAGAACGCACGAAATTGTCATTTCCGTACATACTTGGTCCAATTTCATCCAAATTGCACGAAAATGTGACTAGTAGACTAGAAGACATCGGGAAACACATTCTCATTTTAGGATTAGCGTTCTAGACTTATTGAACCACATTTGGTGTTAAGAACGCACTAAAACGTCATTTTGATGCATACTTGGTCGAATTTCATCCCAATTGTGCCAAAATGTGAACGGTAGGCAAGAAAGACATGGGAAAACACTTTCTCATGTTAGCATTAGCGTTCTAGACCTATTGAACCACATTTGATGTTTAGAACGCACGAAATCGTCATTTCGGTACATATTTGTTCCAATTTCATCCATATTGCACCAAACCGTGCTCAGTTGACAATGAAGACATAGGGAAGGACTTTAACATGTAAGGATTAGCGTTCTAGACCTATTGTACCACATTTGTTGGTATGAACGCACCGAAACTTCATTTCAATGCATACTTGGTCCAATTTTGTCTAAATCACACTAAAACGTGACCGGTAGGCAAGAAAGACATGGGAAAACACTTTATCATGTTAGGATTTGCGTTCTAGAGCTATTGAACCACATTTGATGTTAAGAATGCAAGAAAACGTTATTTCGAAACATACTTGGTCCAATTTCGTCCAAATTGTACCTTAACATGCTCGGTTGGCAAGAGAGACATGGGAAGCACATTCTCATGTTAGGATTAGCATTCTAGACATTTCGGTTAAGAACGCACTCTAGGTGTTAAGAACGCACGAAAAAGTCATTTCGGTACATACTTGGTCCAATTTGGTCCAAATTGCCCCAAAACATGTTCAGTTGGCAATAAAGACATGGGGAATCACTTTGTCATGTTAGGATTAGTGTTCTAGACCTATTGAACCACATTTGGTGTTAAAAACGCAGGAAAATGTCAATTCGGTGTATACTTGGTCCAATTTCATCCAAAGTGCACGAAATTGCTCTTGGTCAGCAAGAAAACATGGGCCAACACTTTCAAATGTTAGGATTAGCGTTCTAAATGTATTGAACCATATTTGGTGTTATGAACGCACGAAATCGTCATTTCAGTACATATTTGGTCTAATTTCGTCCAAATTGTACTAAAATGTGCCTGGTTGGCAATAAAGACATGAGGAAGCACATTCTCATGTTAGGATAAGTGTTCTAGACTTATTGAACCACATTTGGTGTTAAGAACGCACGCAATCATCATTTTGGTACATACTTGGTCAAATTTCTTCCAAATTGTACCAAAACGTGCCCGGTTGGCAAGAAAGACATGGGGAAGCACATTTTCATGTTAGGATTAGCGTTATAGTCCTATTGAACCCCATTTGGTGTTAAGAACGTACGAAATCGTCATTTTGGTACATACTTGGTCAAATTTCGTCCAAATTATACCAAAACGTGCCCGATTGGTAAGAAACACATGAGGAAGCACTTTCTAATGTTAGGATTAGCCTTATAGACAAATTGAACCATATTTGGTGTTAATAAAGCACAAAAACGTCATTTCGGTCATACTTGGTCCAATTTCGTCTAACTTGCACCAAATTGCTCCCGGTAGGCAAGAAAGAGAACGAGAAGCACATTCTCAAGTTAGGATTACCGTTCTAAACCTATTGAACCACATTTGGTGTTATGAGCGCAGGAAAACGTCATTTGAATGCACACTTGTTCCAATTTCTTCCAAATGGCACCGAAACATCAATTCAGTGCACACTTGGTCCAATTTCGTCCAAATTGCACCAAAACGTGACTTGTAGGCAAAAAAGAAATGGGGAAGCACATTCTCATGTTAGGATTTACGTTTTAGAGCTATTGAATCACATTTGGTTGTAAGAACGCAAGAAAACGTTATTTCGGTACAGACTTGGTCCAATTTCGTCCAAATTACACCAAATTGCTCATGATTGGCAAGATAGATATGGGGAAGCACATTCTCATGTTAGGATTTGCGTGCTAGACCTATTGAACAACATTTGGAGTTAAGAACACAAAAAAACGTTATTTCGGTACATACTTGGTCCAATTTCGTCCAAATTACACCAAATTGCTTCATGTTGGCAAGAAAGACATGAGGAAGCACATTCTCATGTTAGGATTTACGTGCTAGACCTATTGAACAACATTTTTTGTTAAGAACACAAGAAAACGTTATTTCGGTACATACTTGGTCTAATTTCGTCCAAATTGTACCAAAACGTGCCCGGTTGGCAAGAAAGAGATCTGGAAGCACATTCTCAAGTAAGGATTATTAGCATTCTAGACCTATTGAACCACATTTGGTGTTATGAAAACAGGAAAACGTCATTTCGGTGCATACTTGTTCCAATTTCATCCAAATTGCACGACATTGCTCCTGGTCGGTAAGAAAGACATGGGAAAGCACATTCTCATGTTAGCATTATCGTTCTAGACCTATTGAACCATTTGGCGTTAAGAATGCAAGAAAATGTTATTTATGTGCATACTTGGTCCAATTTCATACAAATTGCACCAAAACGTGACTAGTAGGCAAGAAAGTCATGGGGAAATACTTTCTCATGTTAGGATTTGCGTTCCAGACTTATTGAACCACATTTGGTGTTAAGAACGCAAAACATCATCATTTCGGTGCATACTTGGTCCAATTTCGTCAATATTGCACCAAAACATGCTCGGTTGGCAAAAAAGATGTTAATTGTTTTCTTAGAACAAAATAAAAACATTTCATTCTAAGTATACTCGCAAGTGCATGAATCGCATTAGTAGTAAAGCGTACAAGCACGAGATCGATCCCACATGGAATGGTTAATAATCAATAAATCAATTCAATCAACCACTTAGAATAACTAAACGGGGGTTTAGGAGTTGGAAACTGATGAGTATGCATTTTGCATAACTTTATGATACTAATTCCTTAACCTAGAGTGTTAGAACTCGATATTTTGTGTTTCTTATCTTGTTTTTGTATTTTCAGGTCAAATGAAGCAGAAATAAGAAAATGAAGCAAATGGAGCCATTTTGGGACATTTTCTGGTCAAACTAGGAAAACGAGTGAAATCCTGGTCAAACCAGGAAAAGTGCAGGAATCCTAGTCAAATGAGGATTCCTAGTCACACTAGGAAACATCAAGTCCATAACCATCATTGCGGAGCCAGAAATGAGAAATCCTGATTGAAACAGGAAATCCTGGTTGAACTAGGAAACCTAATCCTACTAGGGAAATGAGTCCTAATGACACTAGGAGACCCCAGGGGCAATATGGTCATTACGAGAAGTCGAAATGGATAAGGAATCCTTCATTTACAAGAAATCCTAGTTGCACTAGGAAATGTTGGTCAAAGTCAACTCTACAAAGTCAAGGTTCCAGAAGCTTTTAGAAGGTGGTGGTCATCCATGGAAATGAATGGAGGGAAGAAATGAATTTGAAATCAAATGGAAATGAGGGGCAAAATGGGAAGTCAAAAGTCAAGGGCCCATGGGCCTAAGGGATGCCAAACCCAAGATGGGCCATGCATGCACATGCATGGGCCAAACCCTAGCAGCCCAAGATGAGTGTGTAAGGAGCAAGGTGGCAGCCATGCATGCGCATGCATGCCATGCAAACCCTAGCAGCCAAGGAGCCTATGCGCAAAGCCCAAGATGCAAGCCCAAGGTGGAAGCCCATGAAGTGAAAACCTAGCCCATCTTGTGCAAGTCACTTCAGAACCCTAGAACCCTAGAACCCTTCCTTCTAGTTTAATTTTCAGTTTTAGGTTTTTATTTTCAGAAGTTAGAGAGAGTGAGAGAGAGCCGAATTCAGAGGGACTTAGAGAAAGAAGGTGGCGTGACAAGTGAGAGAGAGAACGAACCAGCCTGCTGCCGCAAGCCCTAGCTCACCTTGCCGTGAGTTCCTCCTGCTTGCTAGGTGCCTCCTTCTTCCTCTCTCCTTGCGGCAGCCACCCTAGTGTTTGCATCTCTGATTTTGTTTTCTTTTTCCTTCTAGTTTTCTATTTTATTGCTGGATTATGATTCTGAATTTATGATTCTGATTTTCTTTAGTGCATGGTTCTGATTTCAATTAGTTTATACAATTTAATTTAGTTGATTAGTTTATGTTTTTAATTTCGTTTCCTTTGTGTTTCTGATTTCTTTAGCAAGCATGACTTGGGATTTTATTATTGTTGGTTGCTGTTTTTATTTATTTAATTTAGTTATGTAATTATTTATTCTATCTTGCATGTTAGTCGTAGGTCGATTAATGGATTCGCATGTTTTAACAAATCGTTTATCCGTCTCTTGGTCTGTTAGTTTGATATTTGCATGTATTAAATTTCCACTACCTATTAGAACCCATCACTAATTGTTTGCATCCTTTGATTGGCCACCTTAGGGTAATTGCATCTAGTTTAATTGTTAGGTTTAGCTGTGAAATAGTCAAAGACACTAAACCACAAGTAACAAGAGAATAAGGGATTATTCTTGGTAGTGGGGTTGGGCGACCTCTATAAGGAAATAGTCAAACCTTATATGTTGTGCATGTTTGACGTTCTCATAAAACTTAATGACTCCTGCATGGGTAACAGCTGCCTTAGCTTGAACTAGGGAACATGTAGGTTAACTGGCTAAGGAAGGCTCAAGAAGCTCTTAGTTTATGCATTAGGAGAACAATTGCGAGAAAGTAACTAGCCAAACGTTTTTAGCAGTCAAACATTAATATGTTGTGTTCAAATTAACTGTCATTAGCCTTGGATGGTTATTGCATGCTTATCTGATTTGAAACTGAAAAGTTAACATTGCAAGATAGAATAAAGGGTGTGTGCGTGTGGTGATGTGTGCGTGTGTTTCCATCTTCCAAAACCCCTCATTTAGTTATTCTAGTGACTATTTGAATTGATTTGTTGTTTATTAACCATTCCCTTTGGGATCGACCTCGTGCTTGTACGCTTTACTACTGATGCGATTCGTGCACTTGCGAGTATACTTGGAATGAGATAATTGTTTATTTTGTTCTAAGAAAACACAATCAACAAGTTTTTGGCGCCGTTGCCGGGGAATGGTGTCTAATATCAATGAATTGGTTTAATTAGTGATTAGAATTAGGTTATATTAGTTAGATTTTGTTTTTGGTTAATTTTTAGTTTTTAATAAATGCCATGCCTTTATAAGCATTCTTTCTACTGATTGTGTGTTTTCTCTTGATTAGGTGTGTTTTATAAACCCTTAAGTTATTGCAAGGTTAGAGAGACTCAAGAACGAAGCTTTAGGTACTTTTCAAGGCAGCCCTCTATCTAGTGCATCAGATTCGAGTAGTGAAGAGACTGAGAGTGTCGACATGGCTGAGACAAATGAGATTGTGCCGCAGCCCCTGAGCCATTTTTCAGCACCCTCGCTGCCCACTCAACCATCTTGCATTCGGTATGCAACCATAGCCACTGATTTCGAGATCAAGAGTGGTCAGATTCACTTGTTGCCGAGCTATCATGGGCTGAATGGGGAGGATCCAATCCACTTTTTGAAGGAGTTTTCCGGGGTTTGTGAAGCCGCACAATTGAGGGGTCTGAATGCCGATCAGTACCATTTGAGGATGTTTCCTTTTGCACTTAAGGACAAAGCAAAGAAGTTGTTGTATTCGTTGCCCAGTGGTTCCATTTCGACATGGGATGATCTTTTGAGCAAGTTCCTGAACAAGTTTTATTCCATTTCCAAGACAAATTCAGTTCGGAAGGAGATCCTTGGATTTGTTCAAAAAGCGGACGAGCCATTTCATGAGACTTGGGACAGATTCAATGAGTTGCTTACTAGCTGCCCACACCACAACTCATCTCCTTGGTACGTGATTTGCTGTTTGTATCAAGGATTATTGGAGAGGGATCAAGCCAAGGTGGATTCGGCATGTGGTGGTGCATTTATGTCAAAAACTGAAGGTGAGGCTACAGATTATTTGAGTCACTTTCTTTGAGTTATCAACAATGGGATTCTAATCGTTCAAGAGGAGGACCAAAGAGAGGGTTATATGAGGTGGCTGATGTGCCAAACACCATGGAGGGCCAGATTTTGGAAATCAAGACTATGGTGCAGAAGTTGTCTTTGGCTCAAGAGAAGCTGATGGGTATGCAAGAACAAGGAGGTGATGTGGAACACGTGAATCAGGTTGGGAATTATCCTAGGGTGCCATACGATCCATTTTCTAACACTTATAACCCTGGATGGAAGAACAACCCTAATTTCAGGTGGAGCAACAACAATGGACAGCAAGCTAGTGGGAGCACCAACAAGCCTTATGTGCCGAGAGGTCTAGCTTGGAGGACAAGATTGCTCAGATTGCTCAAAGCACCACTTCCCATGCTCAAAGCACCAATGCCTTCATGAACCGTACCGAGCAGCAGATGCAAGCCAATTCGAAGGCTATTGCACATTTGGAGGGTCAAGTGGGTCAGATTGCCACTACTTTGGGTCAGAGAGAGAAGGGGAAATTGCCAAGTCAACCCATCGTCAACCCGAAGAATGAGGAGCATGTAAATGCTATTTTGAGAACAACTCCAAGAAAGAGAGTTAGAGTGATTAAGACTAAGGAGGTGATTGAGATCATTGATAGTGAGAAAGAAGAGGATCCGGAAATGATTGAAGAGAAAGTTGACACACGTGTGATCCCCTTCATTCCGGACATCGACGTCACCAAATTTCCAGCAACCATGAGGGAATTGAAGTCTATTGAGAAAAAGGTTGAGGAGCAAGGGCATAGTCACAATGTTCCTAAGGAGATTTGTGGTTATCTCTTTGCATCTTTTCCGAGCAAGAAGAGGGATCCGATCTCGTTGGTCGTACCATGCAGCATAGGGGAGTATGAGATCGCGAATGCCTTAATCGACAATGGCTCAGCTATCAATGTCATGCCGCTGGTGGTGTTCAAGAGGCTTGGATTTGTGGAAGCTGATTTGCAACCGTTTGATTTGAACATTCGCTTCGCCAACTCTTCAGTCGAGAAAGCCCTTGGTATGCTTGTGGATGTTTTGGTTAGATGTCGTAATTTACTAATTCCCTCTGATTTCATAGTGCTAGATGTGCCGAGACTTCCAGGTGACGTTTCAATTATACTTGGGAGACCATTTTTGTGCACCTCTAACATGGAGTACAAGGCGATGGAGAGTACCATGAAGATTCGGCACAACACCAAACAAGAGGTGTATTGTCTCACTTCCGAGCCTCTGTTGATTGTGTTTTATTAGAATAAAATAAACAAATATCTCATTCTAAGTTTACTCGCAAGTGCACGAATCGCATCAGTAGCAAAGCGTACAAGCACGAGGTCGATCCCACAGGGAATGGTTAATATACAATAAATCAATGCAATTAATCACTAGAATAACTAAATGGGGGGTTTTGGAAGATGGAACACACGCACACATCACCACACGCACACACACTTTATTCTATCTTTCAATGTTAAGTTTTCAGTTTCAAATCAGATAACCATGCAATAACCATCCAAGGCTAATGACAGTTAATTTGAACACAACATATTAAAGTTTGACAGTTAAAAAGGTTTGACTAGTTACTTTCTCGCCATTGTTCTCCTAATTCATAAACTAAGAGCTTCTTGGGCCTTCCTTAGCCAGTTAACCTACATGTTCCCTAGTTCAAGCTAAGGCAGTGATAAGTGTTCATTTTACGCTATTTTATGATACTAACTCCCTAATCTAGAGTGTTAGAACTCGATCTTTTTGTGTCTGTTGTCTTGTTTTTGTGTTTTTAGGTCAATTGAAGCATAAATAGGAAATAGGAGCTAAAAGAGCCATTTTGGGACATTTCCTGGTCAAACGAGGAAACAAGCAGAAATCCTAGTCTAATGAGGATTCCTAGTCACAAGAGGAAACATCAAGCCCAAAACCATCATTGTCAAGCCAGAAATGAGAAATCCTGATTGGAACAGGAATTCATTGTCAAACCTAACCCTACTAGGGAAAGGAGTCCTAACGACACTAGGAATCACTAGGGCCAAAATGGTCATTATTAGAAGTTGAAATGGACAAGGAATCTTACATCTACAAGGAATCCTAGTGGGACTTGGAAAAGTTGGTCAAAGTCAACTCAATCAAGTCAAGGTTCCAGAAGCTTCTAGAAGGTGGTGGACATCCATGGAAACAAATGGAGGGAAGAAATGAATTCGAATCCAAGAGGAAGAGAGGGGCAAAATTGGAAGTCAAAGTCAATGGTCAAGGATCAACCATATCATGTCATGAAGTCAATTGGGCTTTGGGCCTAGGTGAAGTCGAAATCCACAAGTATGGCAAGGTGGCTGCCCATGCATGCATGCACATGCCATGCAAACCATGCGCCAACTCTAGAGGCCAAGTCATACAGCCATGCACAAGCCATACATCCCTAAAGCCCATCATGCCACTTGCTTGTTGCAGCCAGCCCATGTTCTTTTAATTGAAACCCTAGCCCATCACGCCTACAAACAGAAAGCCCAAGGAATCCTAGCTGAAAAAGAAGTCAAAACCCTGGAAAATAGAGCACCAATTTCGACAGCAATTCTGTAATTCTCCAGAACCAATCAGGTAGCATGCCATATATGGTTGGAAAGATACGGATGTTAGCTTCGCAGGGAATTTTACAGATTTCGATTCCGAGTTTTCTAGCTCAACATATAGTCATTTTAATGGAGGTAGCGCAGCAGTTCCGCGAGCTGAAAACGGAGTTACGCACAAAAATAGCCCAAATCTGCCCAAGGCCCATGCTTGGCCAAAAATTATAAGTCTTGGTGTGTAAGGAATGCACTTATCCCACATTGAAGAGAAAGAGAAACCTTAGCCCCACTCTCCTCTATAAATACATCTTTATAACTCAAAGAGTAGAAGTCATCTCTAGAATTTCAGAAACCCTAGCTTAGTCTCTCCCACTTTCTAGCCGCCAATACCCTAGCCTCCTTTCTCTCTCTTTCTTTTCTCACACAGCCTAGGAATCCTAGCAGCCCCCATTATTTCTCTTCCCTTGCCGCAGCCACCATCATCTCTCTTTCTTTATTTTTCTGCTGAACCGAAGGAGGAGGAAGGAGTCAAGCCGCTGCCACCTTGTGCCGCTGCCACCTTGTGCCGCCGCCGCTGCCACCTTAGTGATGTTTTCTTTGTTTTTCTTTTGGAATTCTAGTTTTTAACTGTTTTGTTTAATTAGTTTGCTTTCCAACATGGATTAGGAATTTTTTTATATTATTCTGATTTTCTTTTCTATTTTAATTATGTAGATTTATTTATTCTATCTTGCATGTTAGTTGTAGGTTGATTAATGGATTTGCATGCTTTAACAAATCGTTTATCCGTCTCTTGGTCTGTTAGTTTGATGTTTGCATGTATTAAATTTCCACTATCTATTAGAACCTGTCACTAGTTTTTTGCATCCTTTGACTGGCCAACTTAGGGTAATTGCATCTAGTTTATTTGTTAGGTTTAGCTGTGAAATAGTCAAAGGCACTAAACCACAAGCAACAAAGGAATAAGGGATTATTCTTGGTAGTGGGGTTGGGCGACCTCTATAAGGAAATAGTCAAAGCTTATATGTTGTGCATGTTTGACGTTCTCATAAAACTTAATGACTCCTGCATGGGTAACAGCTGCCTTAGCTTGAACTAGGGAACATGTAGGTTAACTGGCTAAGGAAGGCCCAAGAAGCTCTTAGTTTATGCATTAGGAGAACAATTGCGAGAAAGTAACTAGTCAAACCGTTTTAGCAGTCAAACTTTAATATGTTGTGTTCAAATTAACTGTCATTAGCCTTGGATGGTTATCGCATGCTTATCTGATTTGAAACTGAAAACTTAACATTGCAAGATAGAATAAAGGGTGTGTGCATGTGGTCTAGTGTGCGTGTGTTTCCATCTCTTTAAACCCCCCCATTTAGTTATTCTATTGATTAATTGAATTGATTTGTTGTGTATTAACCATTCCCTGTGGGATCGACCTCGTGCTTGTACGCTTTGCTACTGATGCGATTCGTGCACTTGCGAGTATACTTGGAATGAAATAATTGTTTATTTTGTTATAAGAAAACACATCAACAAGTTTTTGGCGCCGTTGCCGGGGAATGGTGTCTAATATCAATGAATTGATTTGATTAATTATTAGAATTAGGATATATTAGTTAGATTTGTTTTTGGTTAATTTTTTAGTTTTAATAAATGCCATGACTTTACGAGCATATTCTCTACTGATTTGGTGTTTGCTTTTGTAGATGCCGAGAGCAACAATGGGAGAACGAGGAAGAGATGATGCAAGACAGCAACAATAAATAAACAAAGTCCCAATTCATGCTTGCAAAAGAAAATCAGAAACGCAAAGTAAACAAAATTAAATGCATGCACGAATTAAAATCAGCAACATAAATTAATTGAAATCAAAAGGCAAGTAAATAAATTCAGAAACTCAATTAAAAATATTCAGAAGCACAATCCACAATAAAATAGAAAACTAGAAGGAAAAAGAAACAAAATCAAAGGTGCAAACACTAGGGTGGCTGCGGCAAGGAGAGAGGAAGAAGGAGGCACCTAGCAAGCAGGAGGAACTCACGGCAAGGTGAGCTAGGGCTTGCGGCAGCAGGCTGGTCCTTCTCTCTCTCACTTGTCACGCCACCTTCTCTCTCTAGAACCCTTTGAATTCGGCTCTCTCTCACAAGAATAAAACTAAAATAATAATCTAGAACAGAAAAAGAAAACTAAAGACCTAAGGAATTTCGGCTGGAGTGTAGGAGGTGAGAAAAAGTGATCCCCAGGGTTCTGAATGAAGAGGATATATATAGAGGTGCATTCCTTGAGAGGCAAGGAGAAGGAAACATGCGGCTGCTAGGGTTCCTTGTCCTTGTTGCTTGCAGCATCAGCTAGGGTTAGGTGCAATGGGCTTGCGGCATCAGCTTGTCCTCTTGGGCTTAAGTGGCGCATGCAAGTCAGCTAGGGCCCCCTCCCTTGCGCATGGGCTGCTGGTCTTGGACCTTGATGTGCTTTGGGCTCACATGTGTTGGGCTGAGGTGGCTTGCACAAGATGGGCTAGGGTTTCACTCCATGGGCTTCCACCTTGGGCTTGCATCTTGGGCTTGCGCATGGGCCCCTTTGGCTGCTAGGGTTTGCATGGCATGCATGCGCATGCATGGGCTGCCATCTTCCTCCTTGCGCATGGCCTTTGGGCTGCTAGGGTTTGGGCCCATGCATGTGCATGCATGGCCCATCTTGGTTCGGCATCCCTAGGGCCCATGGGCCCTCCACTTTTGACTTCCCATTTTGCCCCTCATTTCCATTTGAATTCAAATTCATTTCTTCCCTCCATTCATTTCCATGGATGTCCACCACCTTCTGGAAGCTTCTGGAACCTTGACTAACATTTCCTGGTGCAACTAGGATTCCTTGAAAATGAGAGATTCCTTATCCATTTCGACTTCTCGTAATGACCATATTGCCCCTGGGGTCTCCTAGTGTCATTAGGACTCCTTTCCCTAGTTGGGTTAGGTTTCCTAGTTCAACCAGGATTTCCTGTTCGAATCAGGATTCCTCATTTCTGGCTCCACAAGGATGGTTCTGAACTTGATGTTTTCTAGTGTGACTAGGAATCCTCATTTGACTAAGATTTCTGCACTTTTCTTGGTTTGACCAGGATTTCACTTGTTTTCCTGGTTTGACCAGGAAATGTCCCAAAATGGCTCCATTTGCTTCTTTTTCTCATGTCTGCTTCATTTGACCTGAAAACACAAAAACAAGACAAGAAACACAAAATATCGAGTTCTAACACTCTAGGTTAAGGAATTAGTATCATAAAGTGATGCAAAATGCACCCTCATTAGTATCATATAGAGCGAGGAGATCACTTTTTATGGAGATGAGAAGTCAGAGTTGGAGAGCTTCTTCAGTTCGTTCTTAGGGAATGCCGAGAGTAGCAGTGGCAAGAAGAAGAGGAAAGGACGCAAATAGAGGAAAGGCAATGTCAGGCTGAAGACAGAAAAACAAGCGCTGATTGGGAGGCAACCCAAGTTTTTGTTTCAAAGAACCTAGGAGGAGTCATTGAGGACCAAGGAGGCCGCGCCTACCCTTGGAGTGTCCACACTTGCAGCCGCAAGTACACAGTTTCTTTATTTCGCTTCATAAGACAATTTTTCATTCTGGTGTGTTTATTTGATTTTGGATAGTTGCAGTTTCCCATTTCGCTTAATTTGATCATTCATGCATTTATTTCTTATACATTGAGGGCAATGTATCATTTAAATGTGGGGGGGAAGGCATTTGTCATTTGTTAGTGTTTTTAGGTTAGAACAAGTGTTTTAGGTGTTTTAAGTGTTTTTAAGCGTTTTTGGAAAAAAAAAAAAATTCGTTTTTAGTGTTTTTAGGTTAGGAAAAACTTTTTCTTGTGATTTTAAACTTAGGGTGTCAAAATGCACGTTTTCTTTAGATTTCATCCACCTTAGTGATGGATGTGACTCTTTAGAAGTGTGCGACATTGTTTTAAAAAACAAAGTTTTTGAGTCTTTTTGGGTGTTTAGGTAGTTTGGAGTCCCCAACTAATTGATTTGATTGTGCATGATTGTTATGAGTATGTTTTAGTATTGTGTGTATATTTGGTGTTCTTTTCATTCTAATAGTGTTCCATAACATATCTTGCAATTCTATGTCATTTGGCCTTGTTGATATAAATTTAGGTTGTAATTAGCATTACTAATGATTATATGCATAATAGAGTAGACTTGCATGACCTAAGTGAGCTTTTTGAGCCCTGTTCTTAAATTCTTGAGTGTTGCGCGCCACTCTGATTCTATCATTGTCATATAAGTCGTTGTTTTGATCTCATTATCTTTCATTTGGTCATTTGCTTGGAATATGCATAATCTTGAATCAATGAGCTAGAACTCTTTTCTTGGGTACAAAAAGCATGCCGTATTTGCATAACTCTTGAGAAACGAATTTAGGCCCTGTTTGTGTACCCCATAGCCTGAAAGCCTACCCATTACATGTTTTATCCTCAGTTACCCATTTTGAGCCTTTTAAGCCGTTTTCTTTGTTACCCCATACCAAACCCTAAGTTTGGGGGTGTCATACCCGTTTTACCCTATTTATGGTGTTTCAATGTGTTTACATGTTGATTGAGGTGAAAAAGAAGTGAAAATGCATAGCTTATACAAAAATGTGTCAGAAAAGTATGTATGCCGTGCCCAAAGAAAAGGAAAGGAAAAGAAAAGAAAAGAAAAGAGATGGGGCGGTTTCAAAAGAAAAAATGAGCAAAAAGAGTTCAAAGTGAGCTATGAAGTGCAAAGAAGCAAAGTGTACCTCAGAATGTTCTATTAATGCTTGCAATTCCATGAATTTAGCCCTTTGTGTTGACTTTGACCAACCTTTCCTGGTCCCACTAGGATTCCTTGTCCATTTCAACTTCCCATAATGACCATATTGCCCCTAGTGATTCCTAGAATCATTAGGACTTCTTTCCTTACTAGTGTTAGGTTTCCTAGTTCAACCAGGAATTCCAGCTCCAATTAGGATTTCTCATTTCTGGCTTGATAATGATGGTTCTAGGTTTCATGTTTCCTCTTGTGACTGGGAATCCTCATTTGACTAGAATTTCTGCTCTTTTCCAAATTTGACCAGGAAATGTCTAAAAATGGCTCAATTTGCTCATTTTCCCTTTTTATGCGTCGTTTGACCTAAAAATACCAAAACAAGACAACAGACACAAAAGTATCAAATTCTAACACTTTAGGTTAAGAAATTAGTATCATAAAATGATGCAAAATGCACACTCATCAAAAGACATGGGGAAACACTTTCTTAGGTTAGGATTAGCGTTGTAGACCAATTGAAGCACATTAGGTGTTAAAAACGCAAGAAAATGTTATTTTGGTACATACTTGGTCCAATTTCGTTAAAATTATACCAAATATGCCCGGTTGGCAAGAAAGACATGGGGAAGCATATTCTCATGTCAGGATTAGTGTTCTAGACCTATTGAACCACATTTGGTGTCAATAACACAGGAAAACGTCATTTTGGTGCATATTTGGTCCAATTTCGTCCATATTGCACCAAGACGTGCCCGGTTGGAAAGAAAAACGTGGGGAAACACATTCTCATGTTAGGATTTGCGTTCTGGACCTATTGAACCACATTTGGTGTTAAGAACGCAAGAAAATGTTATTTCGATACATACTTGGTCAAATTTCGTCCAAATTATACCAAAACGTGCCAAGTGGCAAGAAAGACATGCGGAAACTCATTCTCATGTTAAGATTAGTGTTGTAGACCTATTGATCCAGATTTCTTGTTAAGAACGCACAAAATCGTCATTTCGGTAAATACTGGATCCAATTTCGTCCATATTGCACCAAAACGTGCCCAGTTGGCAAGAAAGTCATGGGGAAGCACTTTCTCTTGTTAGGATTAGCATTCTAGACCAATTGAACAACATCAGGTGTTAAAAATGCACGAAAACGTCATTTTGGCACATACTTGGTCCAATTTTGTTTAAATTGTACCAAAACGTGCCCGGTTGGCAAGAAAAACATGGGGAAGCACATTCACATATTAGGATTAGCGTTCTTGACCTAATGAACCACATTTGGTGTTAATAACGCCCGAAATCATCATTTCGGATTATACTTGGTCCAATTTTGTCCATATTGCACCAAAACGTGCCCGATTGGCAAGCAAGACTTGGGGAAACACTTTCTCTTGTTAGGATTAGTGTTATAGATCTATTGAATCACATTTGGTGTTAAACACACAAAATCGTCATTTCGGTACATACTTGGTTTAATTTCGTCCATATTGCACCACAACGTGCCCGATTGGCAAGAAAGACATGTTGAAACACTTTCTCATGTTAGGATTAGTGTTCTAGACCTATTGAACCACATTTGGTGTTAAGAACGCACAAAATCGTCATTTTGGTACATTCTTGGTCCAATTTCGTCCATACTGCACCAAAACGTGCCCAGTTGGCAAGAAAGACAAGGGTGAGAACATTCACATATTTGGATTAGCGTTCTAGACCTATTGAGGCAAGAAAGACAAGGGGAAGCACATTCACATATTTGGATTAGCGTTCTAGACCTATTGAGGCAAGAAAGACAATGGAAAGCACATTCAAAAATTTGGATTAGCGTTCTAGACCTATTGAACCACATTTGGTGTTAAGAACGCACGAAATCATCATTTCGGTAGATACTTGGACTAATTTCATCCATATTGCACGAAAACGTGCCCGGTTGGCAAGAGAGACATGGGGAAACACTTTCCCAAATTAGGATTAGCATTCTAGACCAATTGAACCATATTAGGTTTTAAGAACGCACGAAAATGTCATTTTGGTGCATACTTGGTCCAATTTCTTCCAAATTGTACCAAAACATGCCCGGTTGCCAAGAAAGACATGGGGAAGCACATTCACATATTAGGATTATCGTTCTAAACCTATTGAACCACATTTGGTATTAAAAACGCATGAAAACGTCATTTCGGTGCATACTTGATCCAATTTTATCCAAATTGCACTAAATTGCTCTTGGTTGGCAAGAAAGAAATGGGAAAGCACATTCTCATGTTAGGATTAGTGTTACATTTGGCGTTAAGAACGCATGAAATCTTCATTTCGGTACATAGTTGGTCCAATTTCGTCCAAATTGTACCAAAACGTGCCCGGTTGGCAAGAAAGACTTGGAGAAGTACTTTCTCATGTTAGGATTACCGTTCTAGTCCAATTAAACCACATTAGGTATTAAGAGCGCACGAAAACGTCATTTCGGTACATACTTGATCCAATTTGATCCAAATTGTACCAAAACGTGCCCGGTTGCAAAAAAGACATGCGGAAGAACTTTCTCATGTTAGGAATAGCATTCTAGACCTATTGAACCACATTGGGTGTTAAGAACGCACGAAATCGTCATTTCGGTGCATACTTGGTCTTATTTAGTCCATATTGCACCAAAACGTGCCCGGTTGGCAAGAAAGATAATGGCAAGCTCTTTCTCTTGTTAGGATTAGTGTTCTAGACCTACTAAAACACATTTGGTGTTAAAAACGCATGAAAACGTTATTTTTGTGCATACTTGGTTCAATTTCGTCCAAATTGCACATAAACGTGACCGGTAGGCAAGAAAGACATGGAGAAGCATTTTCTAATGTTTTGATTAGCGTTCTAGACCTATTGAATCACATTAGGTGTTAAGAACTCACGAAAACGTCATTTCGGTACATACTTAGTTCAATTTCGTCCAATTTGTATCAAAACGTGCCCGGTTGGCAAGAAAGACATTGGGAAGCACATTCTCATATTAGGATTAGCGTTCTCGACCTATTGAACCACATTTGATGTTAAGAACGTATGAAAATGTCATTTCGTTACATATTTGGTTCAATTTCGTCCAATTTATACCAAAATGTGCCCGGTTGGCAAGAAAGACATGGGGAAACACATTCTCATAATAGGATTAGCGTTCTTGACCTATTGAACCACATTTGATGTTAAGAACGTATGAAAACATCATTTCGTTACATATTTGGTTCAATTCCGTCCAATTTATACCAAAACGTGCCCGGTTGGCAAAAAAGACATGGGGAAACACTTTCCTAAATTACGATTAGCATTCTAGGCCAATTGAACCATATTAGGTGTTAAGAACGCACGAAAACGTCACTTCGGTACATACTTGGTCTAATTTCGTCTGAATTGTACCAAAACGTGCCCAGTTGGTAAGAAAGACATGGGGAAACACATTCTCATGTTAGGTTTAGCATTCTAAACCTGTTGAACCATATTTGGTGTTAAAAATGCACGAAATCGTCATTTCGGTACATACGTGGTCCAATGTCGTCCATATTGCACCAAAACGTGCCCGGTTGGCAAGAAAGACATGGGGAAACACTTTCTCATGATAGGATTAGCGTTCTAGACCAATTGAACCACATTTGGTATTAAGAACACATGAAAACTTCATTTTGGTGAATACTTGGTCTTATTTCGTCAAATTGTACCAAAACATGCTTGGTTGGCAAGAAAGATAAGGAGAAGCTCTTTATCTTGTTAGGATTAGTGTTCTAGATCTATTGAACCATATTTGGTGTTAAGAATGTATGAAAACGTCATTTCGGTGCATACTTAGTCCAATTTCGTCCAAATTGTACCAAAACGTGACCAGTAGGCAAGAAAAACATGGAGAAGCATATTCTCATGTTAGGATTTGCGTTTTAGACCTATTGAGCCACATTTGGTGATAAGAACGCAAGAAAATGTTATTTCGGTACATATTTGGTCAAATTTCGTCCAAATTGTACCAAAACGTGTCCGGTTGGCAAGAAAGGTATGGGAAGGCACATGCTCATGTTAGGATTAGTGTTGTAGACCTTTGGAAACACATTTGGTGTTAAAAAAGCACGAAATCGTCATTTCGGTACATACTGATGAGTGTTTATTTTGCATTATTTTATGATACTAACTCATTAACCTAAAGTGCAAGAACTCGACATTTTGTTTCTTGTTAGTTTGTTTTAGTGTTTTGTAGGTCAAATGAAGCAATGATGGAAAAAGGAGCCTAATGAGGCAATTTTGAGCTAAAAATGAAAAACATGGAAAAATGAATCTTGAGGAAATCTTCTAGAAGAATCTGAAATCTTTGGAGAATCCTGGACAGAATCTTTTGGAGAATCTTTTTGGTCAAGGTTGACTTTTGGTCAAAATCAAAGGTCAAAGTCAATGGTTAACCATGCCACATCATCACATGACATGGACCACACATGCAACCCATGCACTATGGGTCATATGCATAACCTAGCCCAAAAGGACCAAGATGTGCCTACTTTAAGCTCAAATGATGGAACCCAAGTCGTGCAACCTAGGGTCCACAAAGCCCATGTGTATGTCGCACCTACAAGTCTGATCCAAGGCCCAAGGAAGGAATTCCACATGTGCAAGAAAAATCTCACAAGATGATGAGTATTCATTTTGCATCATTTTATGATACTAACTCCCTAACCTAGAGTGCAAGAACTCGACATTTTGTGTCTTGTTAGTTTGTTTTAGTATTTTGTAGGTCAAATGAAGCAATGATGGAAAAAGGAGCCTAATGGGGCAATTTTGAGCTAAAAATGGAAAATATGGAAAAAGGAATCTTGATGAAATCTTCTAGAAGAATATGGAATATGGAATGAATCTTTCGAGAATCTTGAACAAAATCTTTTGGGAAATCTGTTTGGTCAAGGTTGACTTTTGGTCAAAGTCAAAGTCAAAGCCAATGGTCAACCATGCCACATCATCACATGACATGGACCACACATGCAGCCCATACACTATGGGCCATGCGCATAACCTAGCCCAAAAGGATCAAGACCATGCGCCTACTTCGTGCCCAAATGATGGAGCCCAAGTCAACATTCAAGGAGCCCAAAGACCAAGCCCATGTGCCTATCACTTACCCTAGAAGACTTTCCCTATGTTGAAATCCTAATTTGGAAGGAAGATATTTGGAAGATTCAGTCGAAGATCACAAGAAGTCCTTAACTTGCAAGGAAGTCAAAATCCTGAAATCTGAACAGCAAATTTCAACAGCAAGTCTGCACCTCTACAAATTGAATTAGATGACATGCCATATATCATTGGAAAGCTACAGATGTTAGCTTCGCAGGAAATTTTATGGATCTCGATTCCGAGTTGTCTAGCTCAAGATATGGCCATTTTAGTGAAGGTAGCACAGCAGTTCCGCGAGTAAAAAATGAAGTTACGCCTAAAAAGAGCCCAAATCAGCCCAAGACCCATTTTTGACCGAAAATTAGAAGCCTTGATGTGCAAAGAAAACGCTTATCCCGCATTGGAAAATCATCAAAACCTCTCCACCTCCCCACTACTATATAAGACCCTCGCTCTCTCACAAATCAATCATCTTACATCTTCTACACCTTACACCTTTTTATTTTCTAAAAGTTAGAGAGAGAGAGAGAGAAGTTGGCACAAGGAGGAAGAGGGGGCAGGAAGCCTTCTTGCTGCCCTAGCCGCATCTTCCTTGGGTTTTTCTTTGTTTTCTTTCCCTTGTTTTTTTTTTCTTCGTTTTCTTTTAAGTTAATTAGTTTGTTCTTGCTTTCATTATGGATTCAATGATTATAATAGAAGTTAGATATTTTATTTTCTTTATTATTATGTTTTGAGTTTTTATTGCTTTGCTAAGTTGGATGATGAAACTTTAATTGTGAGTTATGCAATGGTGACACTTGTGATATAATTTGATGCATGTAGTAAATCCTTGATCTCTAGTAAAATTGATTATATTTGTTTGCACCCTCTGACTAGCTACCTTAGGGTAATTGCATCTAGATTATGTTGTGAAATTAAATAAGCTCGAAAGGATGATAATTTTAATTGGCAGCAAGTGAGTATCCTAAGAACGTACTCATGAGAAAATGGATCATTGGATGTTCATAGGTTACATTAAGGTGGGTTTAATGCTCCATGTGTTTATTGTTTTCACAAAACTTAATGACTCTTGCATGGATAACAGTTGCCTTAAGTACGCTTAGGGAACATGCAAGTTAACTGACTAGGGGAGACCTAAGAAGCTCTTAGTTTATGCATAAGGAGAACAATAGTTAGGAATGTCCCCGAAAAAGCCTTCGGCTGGTAAATTTTATTACATTTATGCGTTATCTTGAATTGCTTGGTTGTATTTCCATTAATTGGTGGTGGATTCTGAATTCTTGGCATTGCAGTTGTGTGTGTATATGTGGTGTGCGTGAGTTTCACAATCTACAAACCCCTTGCCGTGTGTATGTGTTTGGTGATTCTAATTGGTAAGTTGAATTGGTTTGATGTATATTTACCTATTCCTCGTGGGATCGACCTTGTACTTATACGCTATGCTTACATGAGCGATTCGTATACTTGCGAGCTACAACTTGGTATTCGTTTCTAAATTCCAAGTAAAACAAGTTGTACAAAAAGAAGCAACAAGTTTTTGGCGCCGTTGCCGGAGAATGGTGTTAAATATCATCGAATTGGTTTTACTTATCATTAGAATAGGTTAGGTTAGTAGTTTTTCTTTCTACTATTTTTTTCTTAGGTTTTAATAATGCTATTTTCTACTTTAATTTTTATTCTAACCAATTAATGTTTTTGAGAGTTTTTGGAAGGTTCAAAGAGTCCATGAAGGATGGTGAGCTTACCAAAGCTGAGAGCAAGAATGAGAAGAAGAGGACATTTGAGTAGAAGACTAGCAACGTCTGGCTGAAGACATACAAGCTTAGCGCTATTTGGGAGGCAATTTGGTGCAATTCTTAACCCATATTTGGTGTTTAGAACGCACCGAAACTTCATTTCGTACATACTTGGTCCAATTTCGTCCAAATTGTACCAAAACGTGTCTGGTTGGCAAGAAAGTCATGGGGAAGCACAATCCCATGTTAGGATTTGTGCTCTAAACCTATTGAACCACATATTGTGTTAAAAACGCAAGAAAATGTGATTTCGGTACATACTTGGTCAAATTTAGTCCAAATTGTAATAAAACGTGCCCGGTTGGTAAGAATGACACGGGGAAGCACATTCTTATGTTAGGACGATAATTCTAACATGAGAAAGTGTTTCCCCATGTCTTTCTTGTCTACCGGTCACGTTTTGGTGCAATTTGGACACAATTGGACCAAATATGCTCCGAAATGACGTTTTGGTGCATTTTTGACAGCAAATGTGGTTCAATAGGTCTAGAACGCTAATCCTAACATGAGATTGTGCTTCCCCATGACTTTCTTGCAGACCGGATACATTTTAGTACAATTTGGACGAAATTGTACCAAGTATGTACCGAAATGACGATTTAGTGCGTTCTAAACACCAAATGTTGTTCAATAGGTCTAGTACACTAATCCTAACATCAAAAATAACTTCCCCATGTCTTTCTTGCCAACCAAGTATTTTTTTGGTGCAATTTGGACGAAATTAGACCAAGTATGCACCGAAATGACGTTTTCGTGCGTTCTGAACACCAAATGTGATTCAATTGGTCTAGAACGCTAATCCTAACATGAGAAAGTGTTTCCCCATGTATTTCTTGCCAACCGTTCACGTTTTGGTGCAATATGGACGAAATTGGACTAAGTATGTACTGAAATGACGATTTCGTGTATTCTAAACACCAAATGTGGTTCAATAGGTCTAGAACGCTAATTCTAACATGAGAAAGTGTTTCCCCATGTCTTTCTTGCCAACTGGGTGCAATTTGGACGAAATTGGACAAAGTATGCACCGAAATGACGATTTTGTGCGTTCTTAACACTAGATGTAGTTCAATAGGACTATAACGCTAATCCTAACATAAGAATGTGCTTCCCCATGTCATTCTTGCCAACCAGGCACGTTTTGGTACATTTTGGACAAAATTTGACCAAGTATGTACTGAAATCACATGTTTTTGCGTTCTTAACACCAAATGTGATTGAATAGGTCTATAACGCAAATCATAAAATGAGAATGTGCTTTCCCATGTCTTTCTTGCCTACCGGTCACGTTTTGGTGTAATTTGGACGAAATTAGACCAAGTATGCACCGAAATTACGTTTCGGTGCGTTCTTAACACCAAATGCGATTCAATAGGTTTAGAACGCTAATCCTAACATGAGAAAGTATTTCCCTATGTCTTTCTTTCCTATCAGTCACGTTTTGGTGCAATTTGAACGAAATTAGACCAAGTATGCACCGAAATAACATTTCGATACCATTTGGACGAAATTGGACCAAGTGTACACCGAAATGACGTTTTCGTGCGTTTTTAACATCAGATGTGGTTCAATAGGTCTAGAACGCTAATCCGAACATGAGAAAGTGTTTCCCCATGTCTTTCTTACCAATCGTGCTCGTTTTAGTACAATTTAGACGAAATTGGACCTAGTTTGTACCGAAATAACGATTTCGTGCATTCTTAATACCAAATTTGGTTCAATAGGTCTAGAACACAAATCCTAACATGAGAATGTGATTCCCCATGTCTTTCTTGCCTACCGGTCACCTTTTGGTGTAATTTGGACGAAATTGGACCAAGTATTCACCGAATTGACGTTTCGGTGCATTCTAAACACCAAATGGTGTTTAATAGGTCTAGAACGCTAATCCTAACATGAGAAAGTGTTTCCCCATGTATGTCTTGCCTACTGGTCACGTTTTGGTGCAATATGGACGAAATTGGACCAAGTATGTATCGAAATGACGATTTCGTGCGTTCTTAACACCAAATGTAGTTCAATTGGTCTAGAATGGTAATCCTAACATGAGAAAGTGTTAGTTTTTAGGATTTTGAATTGGGTATTCCTTAAAATCAATGTATTTATGTTTTAATTATTCACTTACACGCTCTAGGCTAGAATTAAGGATTAAGAACACTTGTGTTGAAGAAATCAAGATTGAAGCTGCAATGCAAAAGGCTCTAACGTATAATGCACTTAATGCATTTCACGAAAAATTGTTTTGTGTCTATTTGACTAGTCACTCACTGATAATAAGGACAATTTTCTTAACACATGCACTGCACATGCAGTTTTAACACTTAAATAATTATTGTCACTTCAGAAGACCATTTTGTGACTTGGCTTTTAAAGCCCATTTTAATTAAAGTCCATTTCCTGTTTTTTAAACAAGCTTGTGCACAGCACATGAATTGGTTTTTTCATTGATTCAATCTGTAAAAGACATGTGCTTTATCTTTTCAGCTTGCCTTCACGCACTCACACACATCTTCTTCCTCTTTTATGAATTTCGTAAAATGAATTCTTATCTACATCTGTACTAGGATACCTTTCTAGGACAAAAAGAATATGCCTTCAATTTGTCTTTTGCAGACAGCCATTGGTTGGCTTCCATGTGGCACAGGTAGACATGTGTGGGTGTGTGTGTTGTGGGTATACGGGAATATGGGTGTCACGGTCTGGTTTTTCATTTGGGTGAGTTGATGAGCATTATCCTTGGGCATACTTGCTGTGGTGATTGCTTGGGTCATTTTGTGAGTGCTAATCTTTTCAAGTAAGAAAATGGTTTTGAATTTCAAAAACTAAAATAATTTTCTTAACTTGTCTTTCATTCTCTAAAATCTGAATGTGTTTGAGTGTGTTCTAAAGTTTTCACAAATTTATAAACACCATCATTTAGACTTTAGCTCTAGGATCTCCATTAGCCATTTCATGTCTTTTTCTTGAGGAGGTTGATTATTAAAGAATCCAAATCTAGATTTTATGATCATACATTGAAGAATCTGTTGTGCTTGGTATGAATCAGTGCCATGGGTTGATGAGCTTGGAGATTGAGCTGCCTTCTTCATGATTGACGGATTGGCTAACTCTTGGAAGTTGCACAAAGGAGTAAAAAGCTGCCACTTAGTTTAGGACTTAGTGATTGAGCTTGTGTGTTGTCTGCTGCCTTTGTATTGAACTTCCTATATAGTGGATTGCCTAGTCAGTTGAAAAAGATCCCCAGTTTTTACCCTTTGTTGTTTTTCTGGGTGAACATCTTGTGTGCCTTCGTCTTCATCTTGTGTTGTTATCTCTACTGACATACTTATTTTTTAAACACAAATCTGCCTTGAATATCTATGCTTGATATTGTTAATGAGTGTTAATTTTACGTTATTTTACGATACTAATTAACTCTCTAATCTGGAGTGTTAGAACTCGATACTTTTGTGCCTATTATCTTATTTTTGTGTTTTTAGGTCAAATGAAGCATAAATAGAAAATAGGAGCAAATGGAGCCATTTTGAGACATTTCCTGGTCAAATTAGGAAAATAACAGAAATCCTAGTCAAATGAGGATTCCTAGTCGTACAAGGAAACATCAAGCCCAGAACCATCATTGTCAAGCCAGAAATGAGAAATCCTAATTGGAGCAGGAATTCCTAATTAAACTAGGAAACCTAACCCTAGTAGGGAAAAGAGTCCTAATGAGACTAGGAGTCACTAGGGGCAATATGGTTATTATGAGAAGTCAAAATGGACAAGAAATCCTACATCAACAAGGAATCCTAGTAGGACTAGGGAATGTTGGTCAAAGTCAACTCAATCAAGTCAAGGTTCTAAAAGCTTCTAGAAGGTATTGGACATCCATGAAATCAAATGGGGTGAAGAAATGAATTCGAATAAAAAAGGGGGAGAGGGGCGAAATTGGAAGTCAAAGTCAATGGTTAAGGGTCAACTATGTCATGTCATGAAGTTAATTGGGCTTTGGGCCTAGGTGAAGTCTAAATGAGAAGGATGGTAAGGTGGCAGCCCAATACAACAATTGAATGCTTGCAGCCCATCACGCCAAAACCCATTCAGCCATCACGCCAACCTTAGAGCCCATTCCAAGCATTCCATGCGCCAAGCCCATGCAGCCATGCATCCCATCACACCACTTGCTGTGAGACCCAGAAATTTCCAAATTTATTTTGGGATGTTTCCTTATTTTCTAAAATTTTTATAGAATTTATTTGTCAGAAAATCTAATTTTTCCACCTTGAGCTTTAATTATTTGACCAACTTTCACTAGGGTTTAGACTCAAGTTAGACCTTTAAATGGTAGTACTTTTACTCACAAACCCAACGGTGTAAGTCTCGTATTATTCCGAGTCCGGGAGATTATTTTATGAATTTCCCAAATTTTTTTTTCATTAAAGCATATTATCTTAGTTTGTGGATTTTGAAATTTTTGAAATTTTTCTAAAGAGCAAATTTGTAATTTGACCGCATAGTTAATTAGTACTAGTACATACGAGTCCGTAGTATTTTTTGGAGTATTTTTCAGAGTCCCGAGCTAATTTTAATTAATTTTTGAAATTAAAAAAAATAGGAAAAATAAAATAAAATAGGAAATTACCAGATCATGCCACGTGGCACGATCTGGAGCGTCCATCGCTGCTTGGCAGCAAGATCTGATGGCTGCATGTGCAGCCAAGTGTCAGTGCACACACCACGTGTCACTTCCTCATTGGTCCAAGTTGTGACGGTTGACTTGAGTTAACCCGGTCAACTCGGATGAGTCAACCGAGTTGACTCATTCTCTCTCCCTATAAACTGTGGAGCACACTCAGCTGGTTTTCATCCCTTCTCAGCGCACGCTTCCCAAGAGAGAGCTTCTCTCTCCTCTCTTCTCTTTTCTCTCTTATTCAATCTTGTTTTGAGTTTATCTTGAGTTCTAGAGCTCCGATCGATGATTCGAATTCGCCTACGCGATCGTGGCGACGAGCTCTTCAATTCTAGTAGTGTGAAGGCTATGTTTTGGTGAAGTTTTAAAAAAATCATTTCTGAGCTCTATAGGTAATTTCTTGATCCATGTCGAACTTCTGCTAAAATTTTGTTAAATTAATCTCTTGTTAATTAGGCTGTCTTAATCTTGTTATTTAGCAAGTCTAGTAGTACCGAGACTGTGCCTGTTGAAAGTCTGCAACAGGTATACCCTCAACCCAGCTTATTTAATCTGCTGTTATTTAAATTATGGTTATAGACGGAACGCTGTTTAAACTGTTGTTATCAAATGAACTTAATAAATATTGAGGCCATATCAGTGGTAACCAAATAACGTGATGACTAAGGTCAGTCCATGAGCATACAGGCGTTGGGTATTGAGCCAGAGCTCCCTCATTTTCCCCATCCACTTACCTGGTAACGTTGTAGGTTCATATTTGATCAACCTCCTTGACAATAAATTAAAATAGATATAGAAACCACACGGTCTGACATGATTGTTTGCCTCAGGGTGTAAGATCATGTCGGATTAAGAATTCAGAGAAGCCTAGCAGTTACGCTAGTGCCAAACCTCTAAATTATATCTGGTCTTAACAGACAAGGTCATCGATTTACGTGAAGACCGTTTTTAACACCAGTTGTTGTCAAACTAGGAACTCCAGTTACCTAAAAGAGATCGTTACGACGTGAAAAATTGTGATTTGTACTCGAGAACAGGCAAAAGCTTTGGACGCTAGGTAGGGGGACAACACACTCTGACTAGTGGATTTTCTGCATGTACTATATAATAAATACTATGTGATAAAGATGCATGTTTTTTATTGGCATATCTGCTTGGTTTTATGATGATGGGAATGATGACTGTTATGCATATTCTCGTGAGATTGTTATTGTGTTTGACTTGAGAGTGAAAGATCCCTTATGGTAGACCCTGGGTTTTGATCCCCAAAACCTCATGAGGGGTTGTACGGATTGTCCTTCTTGGGAGGCCAGTTTAGGCGGTATAACCATGAAATGGCCACTTTCGCTACCCTGTCCCGGTCAAATGACTATAGGACTTTGTTATGTTTTTGTGAGAGGGTAGTTAGCCCTAACGACTGGTCAACAGGTATGATTCTGAACTTGGGCCCGAAAAACTGTATTTTGAAAATTGTATGAGCATGCTACAAGTTTTACAAGCTTGACAACTGGTTTGTGTTGTGCATTTGATTTTAAATTATCTCAAACTATTTTTCAAACCTAGCAGGGAGTTCCTTGAGGGGGAGCAATGAACGTATGTGATGCTCACCCCTACATTGTTGTTTTTCTCCCTCTTAGGTGCTGCGCGTGTGGACTTTGACGGCCTCGATTAAGAGGATGGTGGTGCAGTCTCGAGCTTGTCAACTCCTGTGTTCCTGTTTAGTCAGTATATTTTCCTTGGGCAGGTCTTTGGTGACCCTTTTACTATCTTTATATACTCTTGGTCATATCCTGTGTATACACTGAGTCCTTGGGTTGTCTACTTTTGAATTATCGAGTCTATATAAACAGGTTTTTTGAAGTTACTCTAAACAATAGTAGCTCCGAGGGTTGGTTTAATTATGAATTAATTATTTCTATATTTTTCCGTTGCAAACACAAGCACTCTGATCCAACCTATTTTACTAAACCAAAAGGCTTAACCTATTTTGTGAATATTTGGGATTATAACACCGGGGGATTGGTTGTTGTAGTCTCAGGTATTCTCAAGATAGGTGCCTATGTTACGTACCCGGGTTTTGGGGCGTGACACTTGCGGCCCATTCCAAGTAGCCCACACGCAAGTCACTCAAAGCCCTATCACGCCTACAAGGAGGGAGCCCAATGACTAAGCACATGCGCCTATTCCTTGCCCTAGAAGACTTTCCTTATTCTGAAATCCTAATTTGGAAGGAAGATATTTGGAAGATTCAGTCAAAAATCACAAAGAGTCCTTATCTTGCAAGGAAGTCAAAGCCCTGAAATTTGAACATCAAATTTTGATAGCTATTCTGTAATTCTCCAAAACAAATCAGGTAGCATGCCATTTATGGTTGGAAAGATACGAATGTTAGCTTCGCAGGGAATTTTACAGATTTCGATTCCGAGTTTTCTAGCTCAAGATATGGCCATTTTGGTGGGGATAGCGCAGCAGTTCCGCGAGCTGAAAAGAAAGTTACGCCCAAATCAGCCCAAGGCCCATGCTTGGCCAAAAATTATAAGTCTTGGTGTGCAAGGAAAGTGCTTATCCCACATTGAAGAGAAAGAGAAATCTCAGCCCCACTACACTATAAATAAGACATGTTGTTGCACATAAAGTGGGTGGGAAAAACCCTAGTTGTTCTCTCTCTCTCTCTCTCTCTCTCTCTCTCTCTCTCTCTCTCTCTCTCTCTCTCTCTCTCTCTCTCTTGTAGCCTCCAATACCCTAGCTCTTTCTCTCTTTCTTCTTTTCTTTTCACGCAGCATCTTCTTCTCCTTTCAAGCTGCAGCCACATCTCTCNTTTCTTTTTTTTTTTTTTTTTTTTTTGTGCCGAACCCTAGGAGAAAGGAGGTGTGCCACCTTGTGCCGCCGCTGCTGCCACCCTCTAGTGATGTTCTTTGTTTTTCTTTTGGAATTCTAGTTTCTCTTAGTTTGCATCTTTAATTTTATTTTAATTATGGATTGGAAATTTATTTATGTTATTCAGATTTTATTTTCTATTTTAATTATGTAGTTTATTATTCTATCTTGCATGTTAGTTGTAGGCTGATTATTGAATTATGTCTTGCTTTAACAAATCGTTTATCTGTCTCTTGATGAATTAATTTGATGTTTGCATGTATCAAATTCTCATTATCTATTTGAATCCGTTCACTATTTGTATGCGTCCTTTGACTGGCTACCTTAGGATAGTTGCATCTAGTTTATTTGTTAGGTTTAGATGTGAAATAATCAAAGACACTAAATCACAAATAACAAGGGAATAAAGGATTATTCTTGGTAATGGTTTTGTAGGATCTTTACAAGGAAATAATCAAAGCTTGTATGTTGTGCATGTTTGACGTTTTCATAGATCTTAATGACTCTTGCATGGATAACTGTTGCCTTAAGTTCGCTTAGGGAACATGTAAGTTAACTGGTTAAGGAAGGCCTAAAAAGCTCTTAATTTATGCCTTAGGAGAACAATTGCGAGAAAGTAACTAATCAAATCTTTTAGCAGTCAAACTTTGATATATTGTGTTTGAATTTATTTGTCATTAGCCTTGGATGGTTAGAGTATGCATATTTGATTTGATGGCTGAAAGCTTAACATTGCAAGATAGGATAATGGGTGTGTGCGTGTGTTTCCATCTTTCTAAACCCCCCTGTTTAGTTATTCTATTAATTAATTGAATTGATTTGTTGTGTATTAATCATTCCCTGTGGGATCGATCTCGTGCTTGTACGCTTTGCTACTGATGCGATTCGTGCACTTGCGAGTATACTTTGAATGAGATATGTTTTTATTTTGTTCTAAGGAAACAATCAACAATTGTTATATGTCATATGGAACTGTCTAGTTAATCACACATCACTGTAGTTATGGATAAGACTGGGATGCCTACTGTGATAGGTCCTCTTAGTGTATAGGTTGTCACTTGATCCTTTTGTGTGTTTGATTTATGTTAGTTACAAAAGTTGTAATTTTTTTTACAACTGTCAATCTGCAACTTCAGATTTAAGTCTGTTTGATTAGTCCCTAAGTCATCACATAAACAAAAATTGGGGTCTGATTACTGACTGTGGTTTTAATAAAGTTAATTAGGTAAATAAATCACCTAACAGAAACTTTCAGAAAGTGTTTCCCCATATCTTTCTTGTCTACCGGTCACGTTTTGGCATAATTTGGACCAAATATGCATCGAATTGACGTTTTGGTGCGTTCTTAAGACCAAATGTGGTTCAACAAGTCTAGAACGCTAATCCTAACATAAGAAAGTGTTTCCCCATGTCTTTCTTACCAATCATGCACGTTTTGGTATAATTTGGACGAAATTTTACCAAGTATGCACCGAAATGATGATTATGTGTGTTCTTAACACCAAATGTGGTTCAATAGGTCTAGAACACTAATCCTAACAGGAGAATGTGCTTCCTCATGTCTTTCTTGTCAAACAGGAGTAATTTGGTGCAATTTGGACGAAATTGACCAAGTATGCACCAAAATGACGTTTTCGTCCGTTCTTAACACCAAATATGTTTCAATAGGTCTAGAACGCTAATCCTAACTTGAGAAAGTGCTTCCCCATGTCTTTATTGCCAACCAGGCACGTTTTGGTACAATTTGGAAGAAATTGGACCAAGTATGTACCGAAATGACGATTATGTACGTTCTTAACACCAAATGTGGTTCAATAGATCTAGAACACTAATCTTAACATGAGAATGTGCTTCCCCATGTCATTCTTGCCAACTGGACACGTTTGGGTACAATTTGGACCAAATTGGACCAAGTATGTACGGAAATCACGTTTTCTTGCGTTCCTAACACCAAATATGATTCAATAGGTCTAGAACACTAATTCTAACATGAGAATGTGCTTCCCCATGTATTTCTTGCCAACCGGGCACGTTTTTGTACAATTTGGACGAAATTGGACCAAGCATGTACCGAAATGACGATTACGTGCGTTCTTAAAACCAAATGTGGTTCAGTAGATCTAGAACACTAATCCTAACATGAGAATGTGCTTCCCCTTGTCATTCTTGCCAACCGGGCACGTTTTTGTACAATTTGGACGAAATTGGACCAAGCATGTACCGAAATGACGATTACGTGCGTTCTTAAAACCAAATGTGGTTCAGTAGATCTAGAACACTAATCCTAACATGAGAATGTGCGTCCCCATGTCATTCTTGCCAACCGGACACGTTTTGGTACAATTTGGACCAAGTATGTCTGAAAATCACGTTTTCTTGCGTTCTTAACACCAGATTTGGTTCAATAGGTCTAGAACGCAAATCCTAACATGAGAATGTGATTCCCCATGCGTTTCTTGCCTACTGGTCACATTTTGGTGCAATTTGCACGAAATTGGACCAAGTATGTACCGAAATGACGTTTCGGCTGTTGAGTGCTCATTTTACACTATTTTATGACACTAACTCCCTAACTCAGAGTGCAAGAACTCGATACTTTGTGTGTTTTTAGTTTGTTTTTGTTTTAATAGGATAAAATGAGCAAAGAAGAGAAAAGAAGCCAAAAGAACCATTTTTAGACATTTCCTGGTCAAACTAGGAAAACGAGGGAAATCCTGGTCAAACCAGGAAAGGGGCCGAAATCCTAGTCGAATGAGGATTCCTAGTCACACTAGGAAACATCAAGTCCAGAATCATCATTGCGGGGCCAGAAATGTGAAATCCTGATTGGAACAGGAAATCCTGGTTGAATTAGGAAACCTAACCCAACTAGGGAAAGGAGTCCTAATGACATTAGGAGACCCCAGGGGCAATATGGTCATTACGAGAAGTCGAAATGGATAAGGAATCCTTCATTTACAAGAAATCCTAGTCACACTAGGAAATGATGGTCAAAGTCAACCCTACAAAGTCAAGGTTCTAGAAGCTTCTAGAAGGTGGTGGACATCCATGGAAATAAATGGAGGGAAGAAATGAAT
>QANW01009270.1:631902-715356 GCA_003254865.1 Dryas drummondii | reverse complement strand
GTGAGGAGAATATGAAAAAAAAAAAAAAAAAGCGAAACGTGTTCGCCCTAGTTTATATATATACCTGTTTCATAAGGTCGGGAAGTATGTCTTTAATTATTTTCAGAAGTGTGACTAGGAATAACTAGATGCAGAAGGAGGGCTTGAGATTGAAAAGCCCTTGTTGCTATTATTGTTATTAATAGCTGCACTCTCAGTTTCAAGTTTCAACAGCCCCAAGTCCCCAACCATGTTAATTTGTCAAATCAGACATAAACTGCATGCATAAATACAAGATAATCAGTTTAATTAATTCAATTACAAATATATTTTTATACAGATAAATTGAAACAATGAAGAGTTTTATTTTTGGTTCTTACCTTAGACAAAGGAAGTAATGGAGAAGAGACTGATGGCCGGATAGATAATGGCATAAATGGGGCCATATCTATTCTTTCCAGACAGTGATGACTTGTAGAGAGAACGAATGGAGACAACTTCATCATAAACTCCTGTCTCAGGTTTACCAATTAACTAGATACTGTGCTATTTTCTTCACACAGTGACCCCTTATAATGGGCAGGGGGGGGAGTCGTGAAAAGACGTCAAACAAAACATATATGCAATGCTTGAAACAGGAAATCAATGGGCTTGAGAAAACAACGTGGGCTTGAACTCATACAATAATCTGGTTTGTAAATTCAAACTCTAAGAAATATTTGTTTTCTTAATTTAAAATTAAGTAGATATATCAAATAATAATTAAACATTTGTTTGATTTCTGAAAAATATCATTTAAATTAAAAATATTGACATATATATTATTTAAACCAGAAATGCTAACATATATATATTATTTAAATCACAAATACTGACGTGTATTAGATTTTGTAATATAATAATTAGACAAAAAACCTTAATTTATAGAGAAAAATACATTTTTAGTCCCTGTATTTTATCTTGTAATTAATTTTGGTGTTCGTGTTTTCAAATTGTCAATTTAATTCCTATATTTATGTTTGCAAGCAATTTTAGTTCACCACCACCAAAATCATCCATCCATTCTCTTCCATCAACGACAGCAACATATCACCACTATTCTCACCCTCTCTCTATCCCTCTCTCCCTCATCATCTTTCTTTCTTACTCTCTCTATTGGGCATAATAGGTGAAATTCACCACAAATCCGCCGCTATAATTGGTAATGGTAGACTAAAATTGCTTATAAACATAAACACATAGACCAAATTGACAATTTTGAAAATACATAGATCAAAATTGATTATTAAATAAAATACAGGGACTAAAAATGTATTTTTTCCTAATTTATATGAAAAATATTTTCTTATGAATTTTAAATAATTGTTGTCTAAAAGGTCCTAAATGGCTAAATCCTAATGTAATTAAATAAAAACCGTTTTTTGCTATTCTAAAAGCGACGCCATTGATCAATTTGATCGTGCTGACCCCACTGGGCCATGTTTCGGACCAAGAAAGAGGGTCCGACTGAACCCGGATAAGGTCCACTCGGTAATTCCTGTGCCAAACTGCGAATTGCGTCAATGGAGTCTCTACCTTCGATTCTCTCACCAACCGCTGTGAAATTCTCTTATCCAAAGCTCACTTCAATGGCTGCCTCTGCAGCTACTGCTCCTTCCTTCTCATTCACGTACATGGCCTCTGGGCATCGAACAACAGCTACTTCAAAGCACTCTGCAAAACCCACTAAAACCCTCTCTTCAACACTAGCAACAACAAACCCAATTTCTAGTACAACAAGTACAAGCACTGCCACTTCGGTGCCTCCCAAGAAGGTCTTTTTGCAATACCCATCTGTCATTTCACATCAAACACACATTAGCTAGCTTCTTCATGTGGTTTGCTGAGAAAATGGATGAAAGAAATGAAAACTTTGATAAAATGGCTTATTGGGTTTTTGATATATATTTTCCAAGCAACCCAAATGGAGCTTAAGTGAGAGAGTTGACTTTTTGGGTTTGTTGTGTATATGCAGGTTCTGGTTCCAATTGGGTTTGGGACAGAAGAAATGGAGGCTGTCATTATAGTTGATGTTCTACGCCGAGCTGGTGCGGATGTCACTGTGGCCTCGGTGGAGCCACAGCTCCAAATTCAAGCTTCTAGTGGTACCAAATTAGTTGCTGACACCTCCATTTCCTCCTGTTCCGATCAAATTTTTGATCTTGTGGCTTTACCGGTTAGTTGTTTTGAACCAGATTTTGTTGAATTTCATAAAGGTCATGATGGTAGTTGCACGCAACATCATGATTGTTTGAATGTTTGGCGGGTGATGACGACATTGGTAGTGTTGGTGATGATACTGTGCATGATGAAAGTAATAATTCAATCATAGTTCTTGAAATTTGAATGAGAGCTAGAGAAATTTTAACAAGAGAAACATAAGGTGTATCTACAGTTAGAAGCAAAATTTTTGTCTTTTTTATTAACTAATAGATTAATATATAAGGAATTTTGGTGATAGTTTGTATTTTTGTTTGACAACTTATAGCATGCATTGGTTGTTGGTATGTGTATGACCCTAAGGGAGGAATGCCTGGCTCAGTAAGGTTAAGAGACTGTGAAACTCTCCAGAAAATTACAAGCAGACAGGCTGAGGAAAGGAGGTTATATGGCGCTATATGTGCTGCGCCAGCGGTAACACTTCTACCATGGGGTCTTCTAAGGAGAAAACAGGTGGTTAACTTGGGTTGAGTTTTGATTAAAGTTTGATAATTTTGTGCATTTCATGTCATTTTCCGGCTAATGGTTGTCTATTTTTCATGCAAGACAACTTGCCACCCTGCATTCATGTACAAGCTACCAACTTTCTGGGCAGTGAAATCAAACATTCAAGTTTCAGGAGGACTCACAACTAGCCGTGGCCCTGGAACTTCTTTTGGGTTTGCCCTATGCCTAGTAGAACAGCTATTTGGGGAATCTGTCGCCATGGAAGTTGGAGTATCGCTGGTGAGTGGTGAGCCCTACTACTGTAATGTTCATTTTATTATCATGCTTTAGCTTGATTCTTGATATAGATGTAGATTAAGATCCTGTCTCAGTTTTTTGTTGATCATACAAGCATAGCAGCAAGTGTTCATGTCAATAGCAGCTTAGACATTTGAGTATTCAGATAATGAAAGTCAAAATTATATATCGGGAAACAATTATATGCATTGCTTTTACATGTACCTTTGGATGCCTGGACCAATTGTGTTCCAAAATATGACCATGTTCTTTAAATTCTGTGAATTGGATCGTCTGTATATAATCCTCTTCGGCTAAGATCTTCTATAGATGGGAACAAATGGAGGAAATGGAATATACAGATATACTAACAACTTGTTTCGATCTTGAAAAGATCAAGGGAAAGTAGAAGTAAAAATATCAAAATTCTTAAACAAGAAACCTTTATTTTTAAGCAGTCAGAAAGTTCCTTTTCCTTCTTATTATTCCCAAGATCAATGTAGGGCTTTGAAATTCAGAGTGAAATTAGAGTATGATAAGTAGCTCAGATTTGAGGGAGATGTTCGAAACAAAAATATACATATCAACACTGGTATGATATCTCATATTGGCTTAAGGTTTTTCTTTTAATGTACAAAATACAAAATCAATATAAAAGAATTGCAAGGTGATTTGTGAACAATACATTACTCGTCTAAGAAGTCATTGGTATTAACGTTTTTGTTCTTTTATCCAAAAGTTCTTTGTCAGATTGCCTAAACCCTTATATTATGTATCTAGAATTTGGTCCTTTTCAGATTCTTTATTTCCCTATGGCTTTTCCTTTTCATTTTTATTTTTCTAGTAGCTTTGAGCTAATACTCCACTTCTCTTGTATTAGTTGGTGTCTCCTACTGATGATAAATTGAGAAAGGAGGAGTTCAACAAAGTTGAATGGTCTTTTGATCATATCCCTCGTGTAAGTTTCTTTTGTTTCTGTTTCATTTCTGAATTTTTTGTCACTTCAATCTATAGATATGCAGTTTGGTTCTCTATTAACCATTACCCTAATAGAATAAGAAATTATCATTCTTCGGTAGCCTATCGCCAAAAGAAAGCCAAAATTTAAAAATAATAATTTTAGAAAAATTCTCTATTATAAGGAACACGTTTGAACTTCACATTTCTTAGTCCTCTACAGAAAGTTTGAAATGCTCTTTTAGATGAACAAGAAAAAATATTAGGATAAACAATTTCTCTTTACGCTCTTTTTGTTTGACCCTTAACCTCGTTCACCTTTCTGCTTGCTCTTTTTCATGCCTGTCCAGATTTAAATGTTACATAGTTAATCTTCGGTGGGTCCTGCCTTCTGTCAATTTGGATCATTCTTTATTTCTCTGTTTTACCTTCTTTTGTGGCCAAAAGAAGTTATCAATATTCCAATGTCATGTAGGTTCTCATTCCAGTTGCAAATGGTTCTGAAGAGATTGAAGTAGTAACTATTGCAGATATTCTGCGACGAGCAAAGGTGGACGTAATAGTTGCTTCAGTTGAAAAATCTGTTCAGATTTTGGCATCTCAAGGCACCAAGATCATTGCTGACAAGCTAATTGGTGTTGCTGCTGAGTCAACATTTGATTTAATCATTCTTCCGGTGAGACAAACCAAATACTTAGTGAAATTATCTTTTCTTGTGCCCCTCAAACAAACTATCAGGATCTAGAGATTATGTTGCAAGTTGTAAGATTTAAATTCCGACTTTGGAGATTATTGGTTCAGAGATAGATATCTTTTGTGGGGTGCAGAATCAAAATGAAATGCCAAAACTGCAGAAGTAATTTATATCCCTTAATTGGTTGGAAAGAGGTTTAAGCTTATTCAGTATTTTGTGGCCAACCCTTTATTTAATGGGCTACACTTAGAAAGTATTGCTGCATCATATACATATTCCTTTTCTTTTGGTAATCTTCTGACCCTGTTTGCAAGACCTTGGAATTTAGAATGGTGGTAGACTTTCTGTATTAACTTTGTGTGTTTCACCCTCCCCCCTCTCCAAGTGCATTTTATTCTATAAGATTTTATATTGCTCACTATGGACATGTTGTTCTTGCTTGTAAAGGAGACAAAATTCATGCACAATACAAAAAATTATTTTCCTGTTACACAGAATGGATCCCTCAACAGTTCTGGTTCACTGCAATATTTCAGGGAGGAAATGCTGGGGCTGAGCGGCTAAACAAATCTAGGATTCTAAAGAACCTCCTCAAAGAACAAGAACTAGCCGGAAGAATATATGGAGCAGTCTGTTCCTCACAAGCAATCCTACATAAACAGGGCTTAATGAAGGTGATGGGAAATTATCTTTTCATTCTTCTTTTTTTCTTTTTCCTTTTTCGGAGATAAGGTGTGAAATCCTTTTTCTTTTTTTGGCTTATATGATTGCTTATGCGTCACTTTGCCAAATATAGGATAAGAAAGCCATTGCTCATCCTTCCATTTTAAGCAAGCTCACAAACGAAGTGGTAAATGGCGCCAAAGTTGTTATTGACGGTAAACTGATCACAAGCAGTGGACTTGCTACTGTCACAGACTTTGCATTGGCTATTGTGAGCAAACTGTTTGGTCATGCGAGGGCAAGAAGTGTTGCAGAAGGCCTTGTTTACGAGTACCAGAGGAGTTAGGGTGATCTAGTGTGAAGTCCTTGCAGATGGAATGCAAGTCTTCCTTCAGCCCATAGCCATGAAGAGTACAGTCTGCCCAACTCACTTTAACATTAGCCAATGGAAAGAGAACCTTCATAATAAGTGGTTGAAAAGATGTCTTTATGGGAGTTTTGAGTTTTCCCATATTGTCCATGCATTCCAAAGTGTGTTTCCCTTTCCGAAAACAGATGGGTCATGGTTGAATCCTGCAAGGTCCTATACAGTTACATGCCACTGCTAATTGGCTGATCCAGCTTCCACAATCTCAGTTAAAAACATGACATCTTTGATATCTGCAGATACAGTGAACTTCAGTAATTGATGTTATAGGGAATGCACTTGAAATGGAAAGGTGTATAAATTTTGTAGTACCAGATTTTTGTTGGTTATAACTTGTAAGTTTGGGTGTTTCAGTTACTCTGTTTAATCCTGGTTTTGTTTGTCTTCATGGTTACGTGGGATTGTAAATGTTTTAAGGTTGACTTTATTTTCTTTTGGTATGAAAAGTTTAAAAGAGGAATTTGAAGGTTCTAATATGTGTGGAAGTATATAATTGCACAAAATGTCTTTTGGTATGAAAAGTTGACTTTAATCTGATTGTAGTGGTGCCATCCATGTCAAAAATGAAAAGTAAATTGTAGAATTTGACCAAAAATAAATAGTATAGTAGAAACAAAAAAATATTCCGTTGCCGGGACTTGAACCCGGGTCTCTCAGGTGAGAGCCGAGTATCCTGACCAACTAGACTACAACGGATTGTTGGTTCATTAACCTCTTAGTTTTGTTTATAATAAATTTAATTATTCTGATATGTCAACGCTTTCACCTACCCAATACCAAACAATCTAATCTTATATTGGGCACTCGACTCACATCTTCTCACTCACCAGTCACCATACCCAAAATAAATAATATTATCCGATGCAAGATATTTAATAATATCATCTTACTTCTTGTCATATCAAAACTTTTGCTATTCAGAATTCAGAGACCAAATGTTTCACTCCATTTGTTATGCATGTTTTCATTGCATCTCTCATCCTTATCTATAATTAATAGTACTGATTTAATATCTCAAGAAATAATTTATATATTAAAATTAAAGAAAATTTTATGTAATAAAGTATAAAAGCATGTGTGTCATGATCTTATTGAATTCGGATATCAAATTAGTCAAATACATGTCATAGAAAAGTTTAGGCATAAACATAACTATATATGTTATTTCAACGAGGTACACAAATTTTCAAATATTTCAAATATATACTTGATTTATTATGTAAATTGAAAAATGAAATTACGTCTATCAATTTATTGAGAGATCAGTTAAAAGTCAACTTAGTTTTTGCTAACGGGGATTAATTGGTGACATGGCACCAACTCAGCATATATTTCCCGCCAAATGAGCAACACATGTCCACTTGACACAAGCTCACATATCCATCACTTCTTTCCTGCTCGTCGAACGCTCTCCTGACCATTTAGTCTCCCAAAAACATCACGTTTTCTCCCAAATTCAAATATAAATCCCTCACTTGTGTTCAATGAGCAATAAAGAGATGATGAGTTTGTGGACCTGTGTCAGGGGTTAGGTAGACCCGTACCGCTCATTTCTCGCCGAATGAGCGACACGGGTCCACCTAATCCCTGACACGGGCCCACAAACACTCTCTCTATTATTATTATTAAATTGTGGGCCTGTGTCGCTCATTTGGCGGGAAATGTTTGCTGAGATAGCGCCACATCGCCAAGTAATCCCAGTCAGCAAAAGTCAAGCTGTCATTTAACTGATCTCTCAATAAATCAATGAACATAAATTTATTTTTTAATTTAAATAATAGATCGGGTGTATATTTAAAATATTTTAAAGTTCATCGACCCCGTTAAAATAGTTATGTGTCCAAATTGAATTTATGCCAAAAGTTTATCTCTTCACTCTAACAATAGATCCCATCTTTTTTTTTTTTTTTTTTTGATAGGATCAATAGATTCCATCTTAATTACAACTAATTAGATTAAATTTCATAATTACAAATTATATGTCAAATTTCAACCTATGCAATGTGTTAAATACTCCTATTTTCAGTTTGCTTTTCTTTTTGTAGACTATTCCAGAAATGGATCAAAGTGCAATGAACACTGCTATTTAATCTAACTATTTTTCATGACGTATATGACATTCTCACATTAAGTTCTACCACAGAGGTTGTTCCCCTTCGAAGTCAAGAAAACAATAATAATAATAATAAAGAAACAGTTTGGAGGTATTTTGGAAATATTGTTGAGTTAGTTGAGTAAAAGAATTTTATTTTGTTCTTTCTCTTTCAATGTTATGGTGTTGGTAAAAACAATCAGTTTAGGGTGGTAATAGTAGTGACACTTTTTCAGAAAATAAGACTTTGAGCTTGAGGTAAAATGTAATGGATCGAGAACAACCATGATCTTAGTTTGAGGTTCCAAAAGATGAATAATTTATAAGAGTTTATACAATGGGATAAAAATAGGGTTATTCTACAATACCAACTGATATATTTACATTTGTTCGTCAAGAATACCAACTGGTATTAAATATTGGACTTTTATTTTACTCATATTCATTTCTATACACTGTTATAAATTTATTTATTTTTACTCACACACTTTCCCCATACACAAACTTTCAATATACTAATAGCATAATCAAAATCATATACCAAGAAATGTCCTTTTTACCTTTATCTTTCTTGGGCCGCCTAAAGCAAAGAACTAATTGCCTCATATTTGTTTTGGTCTTATTATTAGAGGTACTTAATTATACTAATTATTTTTATTGTTTTTATATACCTAACATTTCGTTTTTATTGTTTTATATCCCTGACAACCCAAATTGGAAAAAAAGGTATTAGCACCAAAACGCATCATGGGCCAAAATGATGGTGGGTTATCTTCTACCTTCCAAAATTAGTAGAGCTGGGAAAATAAGAAAAGAATAGTACTTAAATACCAAATTAACCCAAGCGAACAAAATCTGAAGACCTGAGCTAATTAGTTAAAATGAATGCAGTTCGGAGATGTCATGAACATAAAATTGATGAACAACAGAAACGTATTAATTATTCAGCTGGATAAGTTATAACACCAAAAACAGTTTACATATCACTTCCTTAAGTATCCTAGATTCCCTCTGCACTCAAATGAGAAGCAAACAGAAATCACACAAATACAAAAGTTTAATCTACAAGATGAGACACTAACCTTAGTTTTGTAATTTACAACTCAACACTCCGCTCCTATACATACAGCTATCTACTGTTGGTAGTATAAGAATGGATTCAGATAACAGAGACAAACTCCAATCTTTGTACCATACGACCTATGTTTGTAAACTCAGGCACTCATCTTAAATCCGCATTCCAATTCACCAAAGTTACCAAGGACCTGTCAATGTCCTTCTCAAGCATTGCCTTTTACCTCCCCACTGCAGCTTCACTGTCTCCAAAATCTGCCAAAACATTTGAGAAAAGGGATTCAATCAGCCTACTTTTTCAGTTAAAATACATCAAGATGCAAATGACTCCGTAATTTACAACAAACTCCTAAATAAACACAATTTGATTTGCTTCAATGGCTATTCTAAGGCATTTTAGAGAAATATTGACAATGATGTACCTGATCTTTCTGCATTTCCACAATTTCTGCCTGCAGCAACCAAAGTAAAGTTAAGGAGGGTTTGATACAAAAACCAGACTACTAGCCAATAATTTTTACTTAAATAAACCATATACCTGTTTTCTCTGTAGTTCTTGGTTCATTTCTTTAAGTTTTGCAACTTCTGCCTCTAGTTCCAAGGTGTAGGCCTGCAAGAAGCCGAAAAGACAAGGTTAAAATTAAATATCAATTGTTGTTCTTAAACAAAAGTATGAATGAAGCTGAGTGTCATTAACTTGCATAGCTGATTCTAGGACTTGGATTCAGAAAACAAATTAATTTCAAAAAATCTTAAAAATTGCCACAATATAGCCCTTCAGAAATTTTTTGTCAAAATTAAAGGAAAAGCTTGGTAGTGCAGAAGGCTGCTCTGCACATTTATGTTGTCATAAGGAAACTGGCAAAACCTCTTCACTGGATTTTCATCAAATATCAGCAGTGGTTCTATAAATTTTTAGGTACATAGCTAGCACCCTAGCTGAGACAAAATGCAACCACCTGACCAAAACCTAACTAAATGAGTATAAATATATGAATTCATCTGTTCTCTACCTTTTTCTTCTACATGACATGGCCTCCTTTGTACTTGTGCAACCAGAAGTTTTCCATCAGTTTTAAACCAAGAATCAGAGCAGCATATTTTATAGACAAACTTGCCTTGTTAATAGTCATCTTGTTTCAAAGTGCAAAGTTGCAAACTACATAAGCTGTGCTCTTGTTTCAACTTGCCTTGTTAAGTTCCTATTTATGCAATAACTGTGCTCTTACTTGCTTGTTCATCACACAGATTTTTATGACACAAGTAGCTGACTTCTATAAGATTAGGGTTTTTATGGGGATTCCAATTTCCAACTATGCAGCATAAGGATTTGTTGACGTTAGAAGAGTTGGGCAGAGAGGAAGTCCATCTTACTTGGTCGAAGGGAAGGGTAAAAATTTTAAAGGTGTGTGCAGAAATCACAAAAGTATGCATTTGTAAGGTTTAGCTCAAATCTATATTGATGCACAAAGTGCCACCACCCTAGACATCAAAGTATAAGTCTAAAACTACAGTTAAAGCATTAAACCCCTCAGAAAATAAAGTCAAATCCAAATTCCAATGATAACACATTAGAATATTATTAACAGATAAGTAATGTATGATAGCAGAACCAATGTAGGAATGTCACCTGTTTACGAGCTCGAGACCTTGCAGCAGACTCTCTGTTTTTTATCATTCTCCTTTGCCTTCTCTCAACTACCTTCTCCAAAGCTCCATTGCACTTCCTTCCCCGGCTAAACATGTAAGGAACTGGTGACAATGAAGATGTATCTGCACTGCTCTTAGCAATCACATCTGGTGATATCTGATTTGTGGGAGATCCTGCTGCAACTGTAACACCCCCAGCGACTAAACCAACCATTCCTGGAAACCCACCACCTTGAGCAAAAGTATTGTTCATAGAAGGTTCCATAACCCCAGCCATCGGTCCCCTAGTTATTGGGCTAGTTAGCTGAGCATTGTTTACTAAATGCATAGAAGGGGCAAAAGCCACAGTTGCAGGCTTGGGGAAGAGTAGCTGCTGTTGTGGGGGTAACTGCTGCGTTTGTTGCTGAGAAGATCTCCCTCCACCAACATTGAGTCCTAAATTAGGAGACTGATTAGGAACTGAATTATTGTTATCTGCCACTCGATTACCCAAAAGACCATTGTTTAGGTTTGGCTGTTGAAACCCAGGAGCTAAACCAGTGTGGTTAGTTGGACGGTATAATTCACCAAAGAATGCACTATTATTAGGCCTTCCAACTTGTTGGACTTGTTGAGCATCTTCTCTCACCACCCCTGCTCTCACCAAAAACTCCTCCAAGGTCATCTCTCCCAAAGTTTGTTGTCTCTGTGTCAAATTTGATGATCCCCCAGCAACACTACCAAATTTAGCATCACTGTTTTCTCTAATCAAGTCTTTCCAAACCTCATCAACTGTTTTCTGACTAAGTGTTCGTGGCAAAGTTAATGAACCTTGTCTCTGCAAATTCCCCCCAGGGGCACTTCCTTCTCCTGCCCCAGAAGTAGATGCCATGCCTTGAGTCTCTTCAGCAGACCATATATTTTTCAAAAGTTCATCCATGTTCATAGATCCAAAATCCTTTCCAAGTCCACCTAAGGTGTTCTGGAACTCCTCAAACGTCAGGGAGTATACGGAAGACTGCCGGGCCAATGGGAAATTTCCTGCTAGCTTCCCATCACTGCCTACCCCGCCCGGTGGTGCATCACCAAAGTTCTTGAAGTTCATATTAGAACCCATCTTCTGGAAACTTGAAATATTAGCAACAGCTAACTGGCAAACTTTCCTATATATCCATCCAATTGAAGTAGAACAAATATATAAGCTATGTTCAGACAAAAAATCAAGAAAATGATACACCATAAACACCAAAACTGTATGCATAATAAGCTTACATAACCCCCCCCCCCCCCACCTTCCCTTTCCAGTCTCTAAAACAGACAAATCAATGAAAACAAATTTAACAGTGGCTTTATTCAATCCGCCAACAGTAGCTTGACAGCAATGAAAGCATTTAAGTCAATATCTCACAATAAGATTCCATTGCCATGAATTTGCACTTATGAAGAAGTAGAAATGTGCAAAATGATCAGAAACAAACAGATGGTCCTCTACACCTGTCCAATAGATTCAGATCAAAACTGTAATATTGATGACTAATACTTTTCCCATGCATATTCCTAGGCATCAGATCCACAAATTCACCAAAACAAACAAGAATTGGACCAACTTAAAGGAACTTCCAAAGTTAATTTTTCAGCTCCATTAAATTATAATAACCTTATATCTATACCCATTTCTCCAAATTTTGTAATTACCATAGAAACCTCCCAAGCCAATAAGAAAAAGTTTAAGACTTCCAAAAAATAAAAAATAAAAACCCTATCTATATTTTGCTTCAGAATTCATAAACAAATTAAGCTCAAACAACCATGTAACATGAATTCACAAATTTGTTTCCTTCACAAACAAAAACAATTGAAGTTAAAAAAACCCAAAAAACAGGGAAACAAAGTTATTAAAATGCATTATCAGAAAAAGACAAAGATTAGAAAAAAGATAAATATAGCTGAAAATGAAAAATAGACCAAGGACAGAGATAGAAACATAGAAAGAGAAGGGCTTTATTACCTCAATTATTATTATTTTTTCTTTTTTGTGGAAATTGGGAGTGACTTGCTCTGATGAGAGAGAGAGAGAGAGAGAGAGAGAGTGAGTGTCTGTTTCGTCTGAGCTTTGGGCTTGTCTGCGATGCGTGGAGGCGACAAGTGTCTAGTGCCGCCTGGACACGAGTCGCTATTTAAGGACGGCTCGGAGAGCTAAGATTTGGGAATTTTTCTGATTATTTTAAATTATTAAAGTTGTTGAGTAGCCATCGAGATCTCGCAACGTGGACCAATCGCGGGGCTAGATCGTGATTTGACGCCTGGCCAGTGTGGCTTTGAAACGTGGGATGATCTGGACCGTTCGATTCAAGACTTTTCCGACAGGGGTGATTAAAGATCTTTTGGTTGGTTTTCTTGGTTAGGAATAGTGGCGCATAGGGAGTGTTTGGATCATGTGCTATGCGCTTGATGTGTTTGATGATGATGCTGGATGGGTGGTGAGGATGGTCCAAGTTTGTAGACTACCGTTGACAAGTCAAATCCCAATCTCTTTTGGGGAAATGAAATTTCATCAACTTTGTGTTTTCTTTATATTGAATGAACTTTCCATTTGTTTGGTTGATGCATATATTTGATTTGTTTTAGGAGCACAATTTTGACTGTTTAATTTGTCTTAAAGTCGAAAATGGTAATAGTTTGATTGATCAAAGTATGGAGTTCATCAATCATAATCAGACGAATGTTGAAGTTAGAGTACAATCAATACGATTTTTTATGTTTGAAACATAAAAAGTAATTCTTAACACCATAGAAGATATTTTATTTTTTATTTATTTTAGTATGTTATGTTATCAATAAAAATTATAATTTTAAGTATGATTTCACTTGATTGATTTAAAAAATAAAGTGTTTATTGTAAATGAATTTGGAAATGCGTATCGAGTAAATTCTAGTAATTCTACCCTAAAACACTTTTAAATTTTGTTGTCAAATGCAAATAAAAAACACTTTTACTTATTTAAAACCGTTTTTAAGATTTTCAATTTTTAAAAACACTGTTAAAATAGGTCTATCTTGAGTCCCCTTACTTTGATTTTACGGTCTTAAATTTCTTAGTTTTTTGAGTGTCCAAAATAGGTAAAAGAAAGAATAGGTTAGTTGTACCAAAGTGGTATCAAAGTGATCACCACGCTGAGTATGCAATCAAGCATAGTATGACGCTATGAGCTATGACTTTATACATAATTATCATCGTGGATGGGGAGTCTGAAATGGGCTACTACATGTAAAACCAAACTAATCCAGCTAAGAACAATAGAGCAAAGTGTTCAAATGTTACACCTCGATTAAAATATGAGATTGGTTATAGGCATATGAACTTTTAGGCATTATTTTTTTCTATGAATTGATCTTGTAACGACAAGTTCTATTATACCCATGAGTTTATGTCCCAATTTAATAACATAAGATATCATGCTTTGTAATAAAAGAACATTATATTTGTTAGTGTGTTCAAATTGTTCATGTGGTTGGTATTATGTGTTAAAAAAAAAAAAAAAAAGTGAATATTTAAGAGTGAAGGTATCAAGCATGTGAGTAGAGTGGGGCCCTAGGCTTTGTGAAGGGCTCAGATCCGAATAAATGATCAAAAGGTGTACAAGATGCCATGCCGATTGCCGCTTCCACAATATAAATACAAGGGACTAATGCAGTCTGATCAAAATCGGCACTAAAATTGTGGCATTAGTTAGTGGGGGACGAAGCGCCAAGTGTAGAGCCACGATTCCTCTGCTTAATAATGAGGAGTAATGGTGGGCCCGCACCAGGAGAGGTCCATTTATTCGGTAAAACTGATTTTGTGATGGCGTCATGCGGCCCAAAAGGAAAAGAAAAACAGGCGATAAGTGCGCCGTGTCCACTTGTGCTTGGGCAATGGGGATGTTTCGAAATCTCTGATGACTGATCTGTTGGCCCGGAAAGGCTATGGATCGGCCACGCATAATATACAGACCGTAACAGACGCGTGTTTGCTCGTTGAAAACGATAAATTTATCCCTTTTTTTTTTTTTTTTTCTAAGTATAGATTTTTGACCGTTTAATTTATACATAAAGTAATATTGTTGAAATTTTCTAACTGACTATATGTGTTAAATTATATAAAATATTAGTTGATTTATATATGTCATTTTCATTAATACTGTAATCATTAAGATTAATAAATTAACTGACTTGATATAATCAGCTCATATAATCAGTTATATAGGTCTCAACAACATTCCTCTTTGTAGATATTAAGTGAGAATATCTGCACCAAAAAAGGTCTTTTGTTGTTGGCCAAATTTTAAGACACTGACATAATGGGATTGAATGGGAGAATTTTGAGTTCATGACCCATTGGTATTTTAGGAAAAAACAAAAGAAGACTTATGAATGATGATTCTCCACTTAGGTTTGGACACGAGAGGTCTTGAAATTTTGAGAACTATGCGCGAAAATTAATATTAAAATGAGCCTTACTTATCATAGTTTCTTATAATTCCCAAAAACAAACTTATCATGAATGAATTGATACTACAAACCAAATTTTATAGTAAATTGATGGTGTGATTTGTTTTTTTGTTCTCTCTCTCATTTTTATTTTATTTTGGAGTTGTGCTTTGTTGGTATGATATTTTCCTTTTACTATTTTTTTTTTTCAACTAGGCATGACCTTTGCATATGCTCACGCAATGCATAATCTCTGCAAAAATGAAGCAAATTGCACCAGACGAAATTCAAGTCACTAACTTAATTAAATGAAAAAAGAAGCGATGCCCCAAATTTTAAACGTTTGTAAAAGTGTTTTGTCATTGACCAGATTTGTGGCTCTAAACGAATTGTGCCTTATTTACTTCATGTTTAAACTATAAAAAAATGTTACCTACTCTTTCAGTGAAGAAAGTCTCCCACTTAGTATTTAATTCAAATTTTCATTTAAATATATTGATAATTGCATTCTATTCCTTATATTAATTTTTTGTTTCGAAAAAAATCCAAATGATAGGAATCGTTTGGGCCATGATCCAATTTGGCTATTTTTGAGGACGAAATCCAATTTGGATTTGGTTTTACACACAATGACCTACAATGGGCCGGGTTGGATAAGCTAACTATTCTAATACGGCCCATAATCATTTAAATTCCCAAATTCTCTCTGAGCTTTATCTCTAATCTAAAACCCTAAACCCCCAAACCCCATCTCAGCCAGCCCTTTATTGTTCTGTACCGGACCTTGGACGAACATGCCAGCCTCTGCTAAGCAAGTCTATTGACATTTGACGGTTCGGAATTTCTATAAAACCTTCATGTATGTTCAGGTAGAAATTTCCTTTCTCTCTTTTCTTCTTTACCCCACAGTCGTTTGGTTACTAAGAAAGCCTTGAAAAATGGATGAAATTGATTTAGAAATCCAATGAAATTCATATTTTTGAGTGATTTTTCGTTATTTTAAAATCACATTAAGGAATGGGTTATGCTGCTTGTGCAATTGTTTCATTTTTTCTTGTCAAGTTCATTCACTGCCTGGCTGATGTGTTATATATTTGTTTCCAGTTTGGTGCCCACCTGCAAAGGTAGGCATGTGTCCAAATTTTTGCCCTCACTTCGAGTCTGTTGCCAATTGTTCTCGACAGCTACAAATGCTTGGCAGTTTCCATCAGATGGCTTTGAAAATGAGAACAAAAGCGTTGATATCGATCTTCGGTTCCGATCCTTCACAAACGTTCACCATGCTAAGTGTCTCCATGCTTTTCTTGTGGTATCGGGAAAAATTCAAGATATCTTTCTTTCTGTCAAGCTTGTCAATCATTATGCCTACCTTGGTGATCTGTCATTCTCTCGCTGCACCTTTGATTCGATACCAAAGAAGGATGTGTATGCCTGGAATTCTATGTTATCTGCTTATGTTCGCAACAGGCGTTTCCGTGAAGCTGTAGATTGTTTCTCTCAGTTTTTGTTGAACTCTGGCCTTCGACCTGATTTCTACACCTTTCCTCCTGTCTTGAAAGCTTGTGGGAATCTGGTCGACGGGAAGAAGATACACTGCAGGGTTCTAAAGCTGGGTTTGGAATGGGATGTCTTCGTGGCTACTTCCTTGATCCATATGTATTCCCGGTATGGCTTTGTTGGTGTTGCGCGTGAACTGTTTGATGAGATGCCTATCCGAGATATGGGTTCTTGGAATGCAATGATTTCTGGGTTTTGTCAGAATGGGAATGCAGCAGACGCATTGGATGTCTTAATTGAAATGAGATCGGAGGGGGTAAAGATGGATCCTGTAACTGTCTTAAGTCTACTGACTGCTTGTGCACAGTCAAATGACACCTTAAGTGGGATGCTGATTCATTTGTATGCTATAAAGCATGGACTAGACTTTGATCTATTTGTATGCAATGCCTTGATTAACATGTATGCCAAATTTGGTAGCTTGGGGCATGCACGGAAGAGTTTTGATCAAATGGAGGTAAGAGATTTGGTGTCGTGGAATTCAATAATTGCTGCATATGAGCAGAATGATGATCCAATGACTGCACTTGGATTCTTTAACAAGATGCAACTACTTGGAATTCAGCCTGATTTTTTAACACTTGTGAGTTTGGCTTCAATTTTAGCTCAATTAAGTGATGCTGAAAAGAGTAGGTCTGTTCACGGATTCATTTTGAGGAGAGGTTGGATCATGGAACATGTTGCCATTGGAAATGCAGTTGTGGACATGTATGCAAAGTTGGGTGCTATAGATTCTGCACGTACTGTTTTTAAAGGACTTCCCGTCAAGGATGTGATTTCATGGAATACATTGATTACAGGTTATGCTCAAAATGGTCTTGCAAGTGAGGCAATTGAACTGTATGGCATGATGGAAGAATGCAAAGAAATAATTCCAAACCAAGGAACTTGGGTTAGCATTCTACCAGCATATACCCATGTTGGAGCCTTGCAACAAGGGATGAGAGTTCATGGGCTGGTGATTAAGAACTGTCTCTACTTGGATGTATTTCTGGGAACCTGCTTGATTGACATGTATGGGAAATGTGGGAGACTAGATGATGCATTGTTGTTATTCTACCAAGTGCCCAGGAAGAATTCAGTCCCATGGAATGCCATAATTGCCTGTCATGGAGTTCATGGGTATGGTGAGAAAGCTCTGAAGCTATTCCAAGATATGCTAGATGAGGGGGTTAAGCCAGATCATGTGACCTTGACGTCTTTAATGTCAGCTTGTAGTCATTCAGGTTTGGTCAATGAGGGTCAATTGTACTTTCGTGTGATGCAGGAAGAATATGGAATCAAGCCTAGTTTAAAGCACTATGGCTGCATGGTAGATTTGCTTGGTAGAGCTGGGCATTTAAACATGGCATATGATGTTATCAAGAATATGTCTGTAAGACCCGATGCTTCTGTGTGGGGTGCTCTACTTGGTGCTTGCCGTATACATGGAAATGTTGAGTTGGGAAAAATTGCTTCGGAGCGCTTATTTGAAGTTGATCCGGAAAATGTGGGCTACTATGTTTTGTTGTCAAATATTTACGCAAATTCCGGGAAATGGGAAGGTGTGGATAAAGTAAGATCTCTAGCCAGAAACCGGGGATTGAAGAAGACTCCCGGGTGGAGCTCAATAGAAGTTAACAACAAGGTTGATGTCTTTTATACCGGGAACCAAACGCATCCAAAATGCGAGGAGATATACCAGGAGTTGAGGGATCTAACTGCAAAAATAAAGAGCCTTGGTTATGTTCCTGACTTCAGCTTTGTGCTGCAGGATGTTGAGGATGATGAGAAAGAACACATCCTCACAAGTCACAGTGAGAGATTGGCAATTGCATTCGGAATCATTAGCACTCCTCCTAAGACCCCCATTCGGATCTTCAAGAACTTGAGGGTCTGTGTTGATTGCCACAATGCAACTAAACTCATATCAGTAATTACAGAGAGGGAGATCATTGTGAGGGATTCTAACCGTTTCCATCATTTCAAGGATGGAACTTGCTCTTGTGGAGATTATTGGTGACAGTGAGTATCAAACTTTGAATAATTAAAGGATGAAAGATCATTTTTTTTGTTTTTTTAATGAAATTGCCAACTTGGTGCCAGTTCTATAGAAAAGCCAAGGTCAAATGTACAAGAGGCACCAACTGCACATATTATGCGTAGATGTGAAGCCAGCAGTACAGGATATTATTTCCTGTTGATTCTATTTTTATTCCAACTCAGCCATTCCATTTGCCAGCTTGTAACCAGTCACCTTGCTTCACTTTGACATCATGGACTACAAAAGATAAACTAAAATATCTTGAATGCCTTAATTTTAATACTAACCAAAATCACTCTAACACACAAATTTAACTTGCAGATAACTTTCTAAAAGGTCAAATAAAAAATTGAAACTAACACAAATCCAACCCACACAAAATAAAAATTGAAATTAACACAAGTCAAACCCACTCAAAAATAAAACTGAAAATAGTTTTAACAAGTGTCAAACTGAAATTGTAAATTGAAACTAGATCCAAAAATTAAATTGCGCAGACATATTTTCACTATATTTTGGACAAATATAAGTTTTATGTACCAAGAAAACTAAGAAAATTTGAGAGAAGAAAATTCAAAACGAACAAAATTTAAAAAACGAAGTGAAACAAAACTAAATAAGTTAAGTAATTTAGAGATTACAAATATTACCTTATCGTTGTATTTTAACAATAAATATATTAGAGATTAACTAAGATGGTTGTCATGCATCTTAAGTTAATTTATTCAAATATGTTTGGGAGGGCTGACTAGCAGCCTAGGGGTAGATGCATTGCCTCCTTTCCTTAATAAACAACAATAATTTTTTTTTAGAACAATACTTGACTAATACTTGTATTGAGTTATCTCTTTTTCTTTTATCAGAATTTAATATGTATTAGTAAATTTGTTGAGCATGAAATGAGAGCTCAAATAACCTTTGACAAAAAGTTACTTGTACCCTAAACGAAGACAGGTAGGTAGGTAAATAATACATATTATAAGAAACTCGGCAAAATAACCCTATAAATTTGCCGAAAAAAAAAATTAAAATACTGAAATATACTTTATTGTATTATATTATATTAAAATTATATGTATTGAGGAACAAATCTAAATGTTAATGACGCTTAAGCTGTGTTAAACAATTTTAAAAACTTGGCATAGTAAAAGATAGTATATTCATTACAATTTAATATAATTTAGTATACTTCAGTATGATGTAGTCTGATATAGCAAATGGGCATGAAAATCTTAACTTATTCTAATTTTAACTTATTTATTCATTAATTTTTTATTTTTTTAAATAATCTTCATGCTAAATACTAATCCAAAAATTTTATTTAATTTTTGTTTTTTACGCATGTATTATTATAAGTTATGACTTTATGAGTTTTGACTTTTGACCATTATGGACTCACCAGCTGTGGCCCACTACTACCACCTCATCTGTCATCTTTGGAGACCCACCAACCCTGACCCACTACCACCTCATTCTTAATTCTACTCAGAAGCTGGAAACCAATCAATCCCTATCTCTAAAAACCTTTTCTGCCGCCAAAGCTCCATAAAACTCCAATACCCACAGCCTCCCACCCGACACCAAAACGACGACGCTGAACACAACCGAGTGGCGAGCTCATGATGACGGACCCCCACGCGCCACCGCCTCGACCTCTCCACAAGCAGAACTCGTGGTCGCCCGACACGCTCCGCGACGAGACGTGGCAGCGCCGGAAGCGCGACTGCGGCACGCGCCGCCTCAACCGCAGCAGAAGCGTCTCGGAAGACGATTTGGAGGAGCTGAAAGCTTGTATTGAGCTGGGGTTCGGGTTCGATTCGCCCGTCACCGACCCGAAACTGTCCGATACCTTACCCGCTTTGGGAGTTTACTGTACCGTAAATAAGCAGTACAGTAATACCTTATTAACAGGTTGGTGTTTAATTAATATACACCGTTGGATTGATCTGACCGTGGACTCTTTTTTTGTGTGAAAGAATTTGATTTATTGATTTTTATGTTGTTGTTTCAGAAGGTGATGATGCGGAGATGGTGAAGACGAGGTTGAGGCAGTGGGCCCAGCTGGTGGCTTGTTCGGTTCGGCAAGCCTCTTCTGGTTGATAGTATTTGATCCTCTTCTATCTAATTTCACAAATTATTTTCTAAAAGTGTAAAGCTAAATTTTAATCCATATTTATTTTATTTTATATTTCCAATGCAATTGAAATTACAGTTCGTAAGTCGTAAGCGTAACTTGCATTTTTTAACACAAATATTTATATGGCTTTGCTTATATTCTTTTATTTTCTTTTTCTTTTCAAGAAAAATTCATTCGATTAAAGTAAGAGATACAATAGATTGGCCGATAAGGTGGCAAAGAGAACATAGCCCAGTTCCATAGACCATACTTATGAGCCCAACCTAGCACAAGTTACAAAAGCTGAAGAAAACCCGAAATCAAAAGACAAAAACACAAAATACATCAAAGGCCCCACATAAGAGATGCTCAGATGCCTAACTGTGACACAACCCGCCTTACTAAAGAATCTCTCTCCTCGCCACCAAATGAAGCGAAGAGCACCCAACACCACCGCAATGAAAATTAATATGAAAATGTTGGTTCTGTTCCGTCAAAATTTTTTGCAATTCGCGCTTAACCTTTTAAATTTTAGACATAGTGATTATTAACTCATTGGGAATTGAGATAAATGAGCAAAAATCTACCGTTTGAAGGACAAACAAGCACAACAGCATGAGTTTGCATGCAAATATCTTCGCATATGAATCTCCTTGCCCCTTAGTTTTTTGGCCAGAAATCTCCTTGCCTCTATTAAATTAGTATATTTTCTAAAATTTGTTAGTCACCAAAGTATAATTGACTTAATTGAACAAAAATTTATGCTACTCTAACTTAACTAACCTATTTAAATAATTAAACTAAACTTAATTGAGAATGTAACAATTAAAATTAAAACAAGTTCGAGTTTAGACCGGCTTAAAACATTCGCTTTAGGTTTTGCCTATAATTGAAATAGGCTGGCTCGACCTATGTAAAGTATTGGACTGAATCGGCTAGATTGGCTCAAAACATCCACTCTACGTTTTTTCTATGATTTAAAATTTTAAATGAATTGACTCAACCCATCTAAAATATTAAACTGAATTTATGTAAAACTATACCGGGTCGAGTTTGAAATTACAGACCTAAGATTATACTAAGGAAATGATAAATAAATCTAAAACTAGTCCTATATTTATATGAGTAGTACATCAATCTAGTTTCGAAGTGCAAACAATAATTTCCTATAAACAATTAAACATACCGTTTTATATGCAAACATGGTTACTGTTCAAACTGTACCATTCAAACATATAATGTCAACTCGAACTAGAAACGAGCATACCTTAGATTCGCATCTTAAGCTCGTTGTCCCCATAAATATCATGTAAACTCTTTTTCTGCTACGGAAAGGTAAGGGATAGGAATATACTCAGAGGCTTTCAATCTGACCCTCCCTCCAGAATAAGTTTGACGACTTCCAAGAATTGCAAAAAGCTTATTCACACCATTATTTTATTTTACGTGAGATACATTTTTTTCATCTTATCCTTTAAAATTTAAATTTTTTCAGTTTATTACCTAAACTTTATACATTTGTTGTAAAAGATCCTATGCCGTTAACTCTATCAATTTTTCTGTTAAAATAGTTGATGTGTCACCAATATGACATGGGTGAGACCATTTTCTAGTTATATAAAATTTATGTGGACAAAAAAAATTATAAAAAATTGACATGGATCTTATTATTTTTTAGTTTAAAAATTGTTTTTTATTTTTTTTTGTTCACATGGATTTTACATAACTAAAAAAAAGTCTCACTCATGCCATATAAGTGCCACGTCAGCTATTTTAACGAAAAAAATTGATAAACTTAACGGTATAGAGTATTTTGCAACAACTATGTGAAGTTCAGGTGACAAATTGAAATGATTTAAGTTTTAGGGAGCAAAGTGAAAAAAAATGTATTTCACATGAGACAATGGCGTGAATAAGCCATTACAAAAATATCCAATTTTCAGGTCTTCACTTATAATTGCCTGCACTACGTACAAAGGGCTCAAGAAAACCCCATGATATTTCACCAAACACGTGTCGTGCAATGATCGGATTTTACGAGATCTTTTCCACCACAACACATTGCGTGTCTCGCATCCATCGCGGTCTCACACTTCTCTTCCCTGCGCACGCGAGCAGACAACCGAAAGAGAATTCCCACATGCTCAACAACCGCGCGTGCGTGAAAGAAAATATCTGGAAGATATTATCGTAGAGCTGACGTGGCACCTGAATGATGCAGGCGACACGTGTAAAAGGCCCTCCATCTGGAGCCTTTATTGGCCCCAACAACAACTACAACTACAACAAGAAAAGAAAGACCCGTCCGTCACTCCCTCTCCGTCTCTCACATTCTTCGCGACCGAGAGAGAGAGGGTTTCTCTGTCAAATTTTAGGAGCGCATTTTTTTTTTTTTTTTCCTGAGAGTGTTGAAAACTCACAGTTTCGCATTTTGTCTCCGATCAGAAAACAAAAGCAGTAATGGAAGAGAATCGCCGGGACGATACTCCGCCGCCTGATTCGGATCCCGAGTACCGGACCGAGTTGACCCGGACCGGCTCCAACTCCTCCTCCTCCTCTATCACTCTGGATACTTCCAAGGATTTCAAGCTTCATTACTCGCATGCAACACCGGTAATTTCTATTTTCTTCATTTTCTTATTCTTACTTTCTGTATTTTTTTTTAATATTTATTGAAGTTATTTTATTATAGTTTTTGCTTGGAATCTCTACGATGGTAATTTGTTTTGTGTTTTGCATGTCATTTTTTAAATTCAAATCTATTTTTTCAAGCATTTATCTTTTTGTTCTATGTACTGTAAATGAGTATTTTAGAAGAAAAGTACTATACAGAAGAAGGAGATCTCATTTCTATAAAAAGCAAATTCCCGTATGTTGTAATTTTGATATTTTTGGAAATTGTGATGTTATCTTTTATTTAGTTTGTCTGTATTGATGCTTTTTTAATGTCTTTAACACTTATGGTGGTGGTGTCAGAATTATTTTGAGCTGCTCTGGATTAATAGTAATGAAGATAATTTGATGTTAACTCTTTTTGTTAAGTTGTTAATTTTATGCAAACAAATTTGAGTTGAGATTGGATAATTAATTATGAATGATTCATTTAATAATGACAATTAACTGCCTAGTTAGGACTAAAAGAAACAAAGATGTTAAATTTATTGGGGGACATGGAACCATTCTGGTTTTCTTATATGCAGATTCTTTCTGGGTATCATTTTTCCATTTTTCCATTTTTCAATTTTTGCTTTCTGTCCAGTCCACTTGAGTTTTGATCTTGATTAGAATTATGATGAGTTTTTGTTATATTAAGTCACTAATTATCAACTATTGTATATAGTATTTCCTTTAATGCTCAAACTGATGGACTCAAAAATATCTTTTATCAAACTGAAATGACATGTTGAAATGTGTTCTTGTTTTCATGGTGGTCAGAAGTGTTGAAACGCTTGTTTAAAAGAAAAATTTTCCTTTAGATTAATGCAGATGTGACTAGTTGCGAAAGAATTGTGATTCATGCAAGGTGGCTAACTTTGATTGTTTTGGATGATAAAGAAACTTTCTCCATTCAATTAGATATTTAGGGCCCGTTTAGTCATGCTCTCAGGTATCATTTTTCAAGAACAGCTAGACAACAAGAAAATAGAGGTTGGTGAAGTAATTAATGATCAATTCACAGTATTTTTCCACAGGACATTGAGTATTTGAATTATAGTGGACACGACAGAAGGTTTTAGTGCGACAAGCAATTAATGATTAATTTTGTTTTTAGTGTGAGAGATGACAGGCCTGTGATAATTTAAATCTACTACTTGATTGAGTTGATTGCTTCATGGATTTTAACTCATCATATTAAGGGCTCAAATCTTTAAGTGTTTTATTTTGGGAAGTTGAGTTTTTCTTTGATTTTGTTAACCAGTGGAGGTCAACTTCCATTTGAATTAGTATTTACTTTTGGTCCCCGGTCCCCTGCCCTTGAGTTTCTTCTTTACTCTCCTATCTTAGTTCTGATTTATGCACTGTTCTATCTGAGGAATTTAGTTTCATAGAGAAGTCCAACAAGAATATCTCTGCAGCTCTTATACTGAAACCATTATATTTAGTATTTTTTCTCTCAATAATTTTATTTATACAATTCCTGAGTGCAGGTTTTAGTCTTATACTTTCTAAGCCACGAGCCTAGTTTTTTTTTTGCTATTTGCTTGGGCCCAAACACCTCTTGCATCTGCTTGCCTATGAATAATTATAAAACAAAAGGTGTGGCAAAACAAAATGGCGGGGACCTTCAACTATTGACTGTTATTTAGAATTTGATTGTAAGTTAAAAATGATCTCTTTTCTTTTTATGTCGTATGATGCTTTTATGATTTTCTGTTACTTTACTGTTGGAACTTTCCTCATAATCTAATGATAAGCTCCATTCTTCTTCATATTTCTTAATATAAGTTTAGGCTTCATAGCGATATTCCATTGCAGGGTGCATCGACAGAGTGGACAAATGAGAAGCACAATTTGTATATTGATTCGTTAGAAACATCATTTGTAAATAAATTGTACCGTTCCATGCATTTGCGGAACAGGCATCCACAAAACAACGCTCGGGGGATGCATTCATCACAAGCGTTGCCATTCAAAACTCAGAATTCTTCTGACCAGGTCAGGGAGTCAAATCTGCTATATAACTCTTGGTTCTGCGTGAGCATGTTGGTCTATTTTGGTCATCTTATTCATTTCCCTGCTTCCATTATTTCTTAACTTTTTTAATTATGTGCAGTTCATGGTTCTTCGAGATGGCTGTTTGCAGAAGATCAACTTTCAAAAGAATGAAACTTTGTTGGAAAGCACAGCTGATTCTCATGTCACTATGGAAAGTCCATGGATATGTCATTTTACATCTGCAGGCAAAAGATGCAATGTGGCATCTCCTAATGTTCGAGAAGAAATCATGTCTTGTAATAAGGGGATCCGCCTAAGTGGGAAGCCAACCTTAAAAAACTCTCATGCATCAGCAAGAAGTTCAGAGCAGAACCCCTTATGTCATCAGGACTCAGTTGGCAGTTCTACAGGTAACTTTGACTAACTTCACCGATCCAGGCAAATTTTTTTCTTGTATCTCCTGATAATGATACATTTGTTCAGATCACTTCTTCCAAAATGATGCCCACCTCCTGTACCTAATGGGTATCTTAAAATTTAATTGGTCTTTCCACTTTCCCTAGATTAATAAGCAATTTGGTTATTTACGCTTACGCTTACTTACTTTCCACTGGTTTATCTCTTATTTATTTATTGAGAAGAAAAAAGTTTATCTCTCATTTATGGTTTGATTTTTCAGTAAAAGTAATGACTTCTTTTACTTTTTCTTAAGCACCTGTGGTGTCACTATTCAAAAATATGAACATATGCTGGCCTTTACATTGAACAATCTTTTTTGAAGCTTTTTACACACCTTTTGCTAGATGGCGATTATGACTCGGTCAATATTACACAGCATTATTGTTTAATGTGGGCGCACTGGGCATTAAGAGTTCCATCATAGGTTTTTCACATTCAAGGGGTTCAATCTTCTTTGTTTTGGTCTTTTTTGTCCTTTCACAGAAGTTTCTGGTCAGAACTTTGTGGATGAAGGCTGCGAAGGGAAGCCAAGCTATGAATCCATACCAAAAAGGTTTAAAAGAGCTGCAGTTGATGCTTCTGGAAATGATCAAGTAATGTCTATAATTAGCACAAAAGCGTAAAAGATAATGTTTAGAGTAAATTCTGCATTTTCTGTTTGCCTTACGAATCACTCATAATTGAGATCCTGCTATTATTGTGCAGTATTAATTGTTAGGGTAGTCATCTTTGTTAACTCTCTCCTGTGCTTTTTCAGCTCGTGCCATTGGGAAATTTTTTATATACAAACGAGGTTTCAGTGGTCCATAATGCTCTTTCCGAAAGAGAAGAACAAGGGAATAACGAATTACTGTTAGAACACCCTGAGAGCTTCATCTGCCCAAAAAATGACCTTCACTTTTTCTTAGGAGGGAGCTGAGTTGCAACTTAATATTGAAGTTTGACAGGTAAGCATTGACACTGATACATGGAAAGGAAGGATATATGGTTATACTTTCCACTTTCTGCTATTTGAAGATGAGAGACAAATGCAATCTCAGATTTTATAAGTAGCAAAAGTCCCGAGGGAAGAGATGTGTCTCTTTTGTCGTGATATGCTTTTGTTCTAGTATGATGGTGGATTGGAATTATGGAGTAGATTTAGTTGATAAATAGCAGTAGCTATCAACATAGGTTTCTCGGGACATTTGCTATACCCTCCCTCAATTTTGTTGTATTCAATGCATTTGAAGTAGAAGTAGAACTTTTATAGATGTAGAAAATGCGTAATGCAATTTGTTGGTTGTATGGCAAACGTGTGGATGTCATGGGGCAAGGTATCAATCATGTTCTGTTCTTCTTCCACATAATTTGCATCCATTTGTCTGAGTTCTGGAAGTTTAGGACAGTATATTATTATTTTATTTATTTATTTATTTATGTGTTCAGGGAATTCCATTGTTATTTATGTTTCTAGCCTAGTTTGTTGACGATGATTCAAACTTGATGAAATTTAGTACATGTTTAGTAAATTCTAGTAAATTTTCATTACACCTTAATGAGAATTGAGAAGGGTTGTGCAGTTTTTGTTTTGTATTCTCTTCATGTTTTATGACGTGTATGTGCATGTATACCATTTTCGTTAAAGTAGTTCATAACTGTCGTGGCAGAACAGATATTTGTGCAATTATGTAGTTGCAATGACCAACTTCAAAAGTAAACTAGTTTTTCGTAATATGCAAACATCACTAAAGGCTTGTAATTGCGTAAGACATGGAAAGTTCGCGACCGAGACCATTCCAACGAAGAGCCAAATGTTTTCTATTTTTTTTTTTTTTTTTTTTTTTTTTTTTCGGTGAATCCAAATGTTTTCCATTTTGATCCTTAATTAAATATAAAAAAGTCAAAGTAAAACTTACCTAGCTATTGTTATAGTGTAATTTCTCTTCGGTTTGTCGGAAGAGGTCTCAAATTTTAAATTTTGCCTTCCCATATCAAAAACAGAAAAATATACCTATAATTTTTCCCATTCTTGATCTTAGCAATTTTAGCAATGCATTAATATTCCAATTTCAAACAAATATGGTAGGGAGTTCGTTTGTAAAATGAATTCCCATTTCATACAAACACATCTAACGATAATTCACAAACTAAAACTCTACTATTGTCTTCAAATGTTAAAATATGTTATGATTTTTATTATAGAATTTTCCTATTAAAGAATAGAATTTTCCTTATTAAAAAAGGTTTGTCTATAGTAGAATTCTCTATGATACACATGTATATATACAAGAAATTTTTTCACGTGGGAGGTGTGACAATCTATTCAAATTATAACACTTGTACAATCATTCATATCTAAAATTTTAAACTATACCATTATAATTGTTCACGTGAGTATTATAATTTAAATGCATTAATAACATGTTCTAAAAAAAAAATTATTAATAACACCATAACAACATCAACAATTCAGCATGCCACGTGATACTACGGTCACACCTAAATTTTTGTTTCCACATAGACATTCACTCATATATTATGCTTTAGATGACAACCATAACCTTCTGTATTAGTGGTTCCCACCTCTATTAGAGGAAGTGTACACAATATGGTATCAAAATATAATACATCTAGCATTACTCCGAAAAAAGTAATAGTTTTTTTGGCATTTTGAAAAAGAGTAATGCTAGGTGTACCACATTTTGATACCATATTATGTACCACCTCTCTAATAGAGGTAAGACCTACTTGTATTGGTCGGTCCTACCTCTATTAGAGACGTGGTACAGAAGATTAGGGCTGGATCGATGTCAGTAACCAAATTGAAATCCCACGACCGACCACCAAATTGCTACCGGTGGTATGGCCGACTTTGCAACAGCCACCGCTACTGACGGCTTCAGATTTGGTGGATGGACTTCATCTTCTTCTCTAAGAGACTCTGCATCCCATCAAGCTCGAATCCACCCTCCATCAGCCGTCTTCCCGACACCGGTGCATTGCCAAGCCAAGCAACCCAAGCTCGCCGTCGCACCAGCCTTGCCCAAGCCTCCACTCACTTCCAAGCATGCGCATGCCCAACCTCGTCGCAACACCACCCACCACCACCATCAACCCAAGATTGTTGTCGCCGTGCCTCTGCCTGCCCTTTGGTTTCTTCAACTAGAGACCAGAAACCAAAAACTAAGATTGGAACACCACCCTATAGTTTCTCCAACTAGAAACTAGAAAGAAGAAGAATATTGACGATTCAGCCTATCCATACTGCCACTGTGAACCAGTGTTGTCGGTTTGGTTGGCCAATCGACATCGACTCTTCGGACAATTGTTGGACGACATGTAATGTGGTTCGGTGAGGTCAGTTGTGGTTTTTCGATCATTCCAACCCAGCCCTATACAAAATAGTACCAAAATATAATACACCATTATTCATTTTTTACAGTGCAATGGTGGAATGTTGACCCCCACACTATTTTACACTGTTTCCATCTTTGTCCAAGCACAGTGGTTAGCCTTCGCTTCTCCTCCAAAACATAAACAAATTGAATATTCTTCTTCACATTTCATCCGACTCTTCCATCTTGTTGACTTGCAACTAAAGAAAAATCAACCTCTCTCCTCACCTCACCTCACCTCACCCATGAATCCATGATTCAACCCATTTCCTCATTCTCATCGAAAGCCACACCGAACCCCATCATGTCTCTTTTTCTCAACTCCAAACCGCATTAACCAGTTCCCTTCATTCATTCTCTCGACCTTTTCTTTCACTTTCTTGGAAAAATAGAGAGTGAGTTCGTTTGATGGGCGTGTTTTCAATCCAAAGAGGCTCGAGAACAGCGACGACCCATGAAGGCTTACCGGTCTCTGTTGGGCCTCCGACGGTGACCAAGCGAAAATGGTCCAATCTAATGCCTTTTGTGGTGGCCCTTGTGGTCATAGCAGAGATCGTATTCTTGGGAAAGCTTGACATGTCCAAAAACGCCGCCTATGTCGATTCGTGGGCCGACTTGTTCTCCCGGACTACTTCGCTGGTGGAGAAGGTTGATGATGATTTGGGGTTGTTCAGTTGCGAGGACTGGTTGGAGAGAGAGGATGCTGTAGAGTATTCCAGGGATTTTGAAAAGGAACCCATTTTGGTTTCTGGGGATGAGAAGGTACTCAACTCCTAAAGTTTAATGCTTTCGAAGTATTCTGTAATTGTATTCTTATTGCTGTGTAATTATATCATAAAGTTGTTTTCTTTTTTATATTTTTTCGTTTTTTCTGATTGATTAAATGGTATACTTCATCATGTTGTTTTGCGAGTTATGGTTTTTCCACCTAAATTTGATGGGAATGGTGTGCTTTTGGGAATGATGGCATTTTATTGTGTGCTGGTAAATTTTACTCACTTCAATTTTTATGACATGAGTGAGTAAAATAGTAGGAGTTTGAATTGCTGTGCGACGTTACACTACTTGCTATTGATCTTTGACATTGGAAGCAGGATATGAAGTTTGATATTTTGCTTTTCTACTGCATTATGTTGGTCTTGCCTAGTTCCTATCTTTGTGATACTACTTAAGCCATTGATCTTTGACATTGGAAGCAGGATACAAAGTTTCATATGTGCTTTTTGACCGCATTATGGTCTTGCCTAGTTTTTTTTCTTGGTAGAATGTGTGTAGCGGTGGTGGACCTTGGCCATTCTAGTATCATTGGTTTGAACTCCATATTCTAAATCTTGTTGAGTAAATGAACAATAAAGATTTAGAATTGGGAGTGACTTAGAGAGAGAAAAGTTTAGGCAACTGACAGCATTTGACAAATTGTGACAGTATAAAAAATATAAGGTATTTTGTGTGTGAAATCGATACTTCTAACTCTCCTTTTAGGTCACAGAGATTATCCTTAAAAGCAGACTGAATATTTGTGTTTGAATTGGGCCTCTCTCTCTCTCTCTCAAATTTGAAATTTGTTATAATGAATTGAACTTTTCTTTTGGGACTTCAGCATGGAGTTTTGGGATATACCTGACTCTATATACTTTTGTCATGTTTTGCCTATGTTCTTAATTACTTTTTGTTGACTTCTACATAGGAATGGAAATCTTGTTCTGTGGGATGCCAGTTTGGCAATCTCAGAAAAAAACCTGATGCTGCTTTTGGTTTACCTCAACGAGTTGGGACAGCTAGTATTCTCCGATCCATGGAATCATCTCAATACTATGCAGAGAACAATATTGCTTATGCACGACGGTGGGTAAGCACAATCTAATATAGCTTTTTTAGGATTTTTTATTATATTTTTTCACAAACATGTTATCCCTTTTTCATAGGAATTGCAATCCCGTGCAAGTATGTGCAAGTATTAAGCAAATATTCTTTCAATGCTTTTAAGAATTTTTATGGCTTTTTTTTTTTTCCTGGAAAAATGTACCCACAATTGTCGAATCATCCTGAAACAAACTATGTGTCTGTAAATTATCCAAATCCCTTTTCCCATGATTTCTCCAAATTAATTTTTAACATGATTTAAAATTCCACATCTTCTTTCCCTGATTAAACAGTGGGCATATATAGGACAAAAGAAATTAGCAGGAAATACATTTGATATATTTCTCATGTTGTGTAGTGTTTTTGGCCCTGCTTGAGTGCGACACTTGTTTTGGCCTTTGGGTCATTAGATTATGAGCATAACCTGCATGATGATGATGTGCTGCATAGTGCATGCTGGTGGGCATACTACTATTCATGCAGTCAATTAGAATTACTTACTATTGTCATCTGTCAATCACATTCCTGCTGGTGTTTTTCCCCTAGGGTGGGGGCTCAGAAAAAAAAGAGGATAACTCTAAGATGAGAACTTTATTCTGCTAAAAACTAGTAAGTAAACTAATTAGNNNTCAGTCAGAAAAAAAAGAGGATAACTCTAAGATGAGAACTTTATTCTGCTAAAAACTAGTAAGTATAACTAATAGCTTTAGACTTTTTTTTTTTTTTTTTCTGCTTTTCTGTGTTTTAGGAGGGGATATAGTATTGTTATGACAACTAGTCTCTCATCGGATGTTCCTGTTGGATATTTTTCTTGGGCTGAGTACGATATCATGGCACCTGTCCAGCCAAAGAGTGAGAATGCCCTTGCAGCTGCATTTATTTCTAATTGTGGTGCTCGCAACTTTCGCTTGCAAGCTCTTGAAGCACTTGAAAAGTCTAACATCACGATAGATTCTTTTGGTGGTTGCCACAGAAACCATGATGGAAGAGGTGTGTACCTTTCAAATATGCTTTGTTAAGTAATAATGTTGTGTATTTGCTTGTTTCCTCCTATGTTAAATCATTAGAATCTGGGTTTTCAACCTCCTTGCATGCTTTCATATGTATGTCATTAAACTGTTGCTGAATTGTTGTGACATTTCTGCGTTTGTGGTTGAAATATTTTGTGTTGGCTATGTATTGTCTTGTATATAATACAATTTTTTGGATTGTGGGGGTCAGCTCTAATGTTACACAATGTTTTGGTTGTTTAGTTTGAAATGGATTAAAAGGCACTTATAATTTTTATTTTTTTTTACTCTGGCCATTTATCTTTTATATATTTTCTTTGGCCGCCCATAAGGACATAGAACTTGGAAGTTTGGCTTTCCTTGGAAAAAAAAAAAAAAGTTTCTTGATCTAATGGGAAAATACCTTATAGATCAGTTAATGTGGTAAAGTCAGACCTATATTGATTCTGATCCTGATGTCCCTTAAACCAGCTGCATGTGCTTGGAAATTATTCAGTTGATTTATATTTTTCCTGATTATGTGTATTTGTGCTAATTTTGAAATCACAAATCTATTTTCCATGTATTGGCTAAATAGTTGGCATCTCGAATGAAATCCAGTTCAAGAGCAAACAAACATAAATATCAGTCTTTTACAAATATGTCATTTGTATATTCACTACAAAATGTTATTAATTTTGTTCCCTTATGATATATGTATGTGGTTTGACTTCTCTCTCTCTCTCTCTCTCTCTCTCTCTCTCTCTCTCTCTTTGAAGATGTAGAGAGAAATCTATTGGATCAGTCTTTTAGCTTTTTGTGTACATGGCAACAAAAGACAGTGAGGCGGGAATATAGTTTCTTAAAGACACTATTATATCTTCTTTTAGTTAATATTTATTTGTATGATTTGCAGTGGACAAAGTTGAAACTTTGAAGCGCTATAGATTTAGTTTGGCTTTTGAGAATTCCAACGAGGAGGATTATGTTACTGAGAAATACTTCCAATCTCTTGTTGCTGGTATGAAACTACTCTCTCTCACTCTTCCTGAGTCCCCTCTGTCATGCTGATTTTGTAGTTGCAACCTACAATATGTCATTTGCATTTTATGGAAACGAGGAATGAGGACGTATTTCCATTTTATGAAAAAAGTATTGGAATGAGGATGTATTTCCATATTGCATTTTATAAAAAAGTTTTGGAAATATTTTGCAAATAAATTTGAGAGAATTCAATATGGATGGAAGTCATCTTTGAATTTGCAATGTTTGGCCTCTAACATCTATAAGATTTCACGGTTTCCATTTTCACATTTAATATGAGGGCTATTATCATACACAAGGGAAGTAAATTGCATATAAGATGCCAAAAGCAAAGTTCTCATCTACATAATCAAGTTCGGGAAAGAGGCTGAGGGTGGATGTCAATCTTATTCTTTCAGGAACTGTACCTGTGGTTGTCGGTGCTCCAAATATTCAAGAATTTTCTCCCGGTCCTGGTTCACTTTTACATATTAAGGAGCTAAGTGATGTTGATTCAGTAGCTAAGACCATGAAATACCTTGCAGATAATCCTGAAGCATATAATCAGTCATTAAGGTAAATATTTTTCTTATCTAGTTAATAAATCATCTTCCGAATCCTCTGGTATAATTTATAAAGAACAGTATGATGGTCATTATTATGATCATTGGTTATTTTCTTTTTCTTCTTTTCTAGGTACATGTTGAATTGTTGTTCTTTCCCAATTTTGTGTCTTTATGAAGGTTCTAACATAATGAGATGTCAAATGGTTAGGTGGAAGTATGAGGGTCCATCGGATTCTTTCAAGGCTCTTGTGGACATGGCAGCAGTACATTCATCATGCCGTCTTTGCATTCACCTGGCAACGATGATTCGAGAGAAAGAAGAAAGTAGCCCAGGGTTCAAAGAACGACCTTGCAAGTGCACCAGAGGCTCAGCTGTCGTGTACCACTTATATGTAAGAGAAAGAGGGAGATTTGAGATGGAATCCATTTTCTTGAGGTAACTTCATCATTTCCCTAACACCTACCCAAGACTGCAATACCGGGGTCTGGAGTCTGGGGTCTGTCTCTGCAAATCAATAGTAACTTCACCATTCTTCTCTTATGCTGAAACATTTCTGGCGAACTTGATTTCATAGTTCTAGAACACGAGGGGCAAAAAAAAAAAAAAAAGTGAAAACTAGTTGTGTCATTCCTCTAAAGGTGGAGCAGTGGTGGAGCATTATTAACTAGGCCCTTTTATTTTAGCTTTCTGTTGTTTAGTTGCATGTAGTTTAGTGGTTAAAGATAAAAAGTAGTATTTTCGTCTCCATGCATTGTCCAGATATCCCCTAATCTTTCTTCTGTTCCCAAAATTTTTATCTCTGATTTTGCTGGGCAGGTCTGGCAATCTGACTCTTGAGGCATTGGAGTCTATGGTGCTCACAAAGTTTAAGACTCAGAAACACGTGCCCATTTGGAAACAGGAAAGACCTGAAAGCTTAAGAAGAGGAGACGAATTTAAAATTTATAGAATATATCCTGTTGGCATGACTCAGAGGCAAGCTTTATATACCTTCAGATTTAATGGGGATGCTGATTTTAGAAGACATGTCGAAAGCAACCCCTGTGCAAAGTTGGAAGTCATATTCGTTTAGATTGAAATCTGTATTATGTCAACTTTGAGCATGGATATGCTGATTTAGCAGTTCTCTACTTGATATATTTGTGGAGAGAGATTGAGGCGATCTTCATTTTTAAAGCAAATGTAATACTGAAATAACATAAGCAATGTCTTGGTTACAAGATGTCAACCTTAAAACATAGACATGACACCTACAACTTCCACATGCGGTTCTAGCTTAGGGTCCTTCTTCCTACCATTGCTCCACATGACACATACAAGAGCCTCATGGCCACCTTCCTGCTATTCCTTCACCTGCTTTATATCCCTATCTAACAATCCCAGCAACACACAAAAACGAATGGCCACTTTCCTACCAGCTGATCGTCCCTATCTAACCATCCCAATTTCCAACGAACGCACAAAAACGAATGGCCACTTTCCTACCAGCTGATCATCAATATCTAACCATCCCAACTAGCCTTTTCGCCTTAGGTAGTTATGCAAGCTATAATAAGACTATATGAAAAAAGAAATACCAACACACAGACAAAACAATCAAGTAAGCATAAATTGAAGACTCATTCATTAAAAGGTCAAGAGCAATTTTAGAAATTCAAGAATCATTCATTAACAAAAAGTAAGAAACAATTCCCGATCTCTACAATTTACAGAAAGCAGATGTGCGGGTACAGAGAAGAGAAAGCACTTACAGGTTTTTAACATGAAAAGGTCTATGAAATACAAACCAAGTTGAAAATTAAGATCAAGGGCCTCAAACTTTCCATTAGGCATTGAAAGGCATCAGAAGCAAGACTAATATGCAGCAATTGGCCTGCTCAAACTTCTTCCTCTTCTTATTTGTTGTTTCTAGCTCTCTTATTCCTTCTCTTTCTCTGCAACCTGCTCAATCTTGGCATAGCCTCTTGTGCCATTTGGACCCCATCTTCTGCCGCAACCTCTTCTGTATTCTTCTTCTCCTCCTCTATCTCATGCTTGATGTATATATAATGTTTTGCATATGAAAATATTGATTTCATTGGTGTGGATTCTTTTCTTATTTAGCCTGCTGAAAGAGTCACATCGAGGTTATGGTTAATGAAATTACTCTCAAAGAGTGATAACAATTATAAAGAGATGCTTGGAAGTGCTTGCAATTTATTTTCTTCTAGTGTTGTCTTTAAATTCGGTGGTGATATTGAGTATTGCTATGTGATTAATTGCCCCAACCTTGAGTATCTTGATCTATGAGGTGACTTCTTGGCCGAATATAGTGTCAAGGATATTTGGTCCATGATGAGTACTAAAATAGTTGGTGTTTATGGATAAATCCACATGGATTCAATGGACAAATCAGATGACGACACGTGACACTCTGACTTTTCAACCATTGACTTAGTCAAACCAACTATCTACATCATCACTCTAGCTTAGCAACACACGATCTCAACTTTACCATTGATGCTTGGCATACGCCACCCTGTCCGAGCTGATCACAGCTCAACCATCAAACATCTTATGATACTAGAGCATCATCTCCAAGTCTTTAGCTCGGCTCAACTAGGCTCAGCTAGACGATGATCATGATTGTACAACTTGGTTCGGCTTGGCTAGACAAGATGATGATTGTACAGCTCGCCTTGGCTCCCCTCAGACCAGATCATCATTCTGCTAATTAAACCAGACAAGATGATCATTGTATATTTGAGACATTTACAAAATCATATGATATGTTCAGCTTGGCTCAGATTTTCTTGTCCATTGTTATTCTACAAGGGACAAAGTCATATGTCTGGCTCGGTTCAGATGTTCTAGTCCATCGCCTCGAAGATCCTACGTGGCACCTTGACCAGTCAATGATTAACCTGGTCACCCACCCCAGTCACCTTGTCACTTCAGTTCAGCCATGCCTCCATCCGAACCAATCTTGCCACCACTGGATTGGCTTGACCATTTAGCTCGGCTCGGCTTAATGCCCTACCTTTTCAATCTGGCACATATGACTGTCTCATACTTAGAAGATTCACGGATGACATGTGTTCGACTCGGCTCGAGGACTACGATCCACCGCCCTTCTGGAAGGTCTGGATAATATCTTCAGCCATACTCAAGTGCCTACCACTTGACCCTTTACTATACCTGACACTCTAGCTTGAGATGAGACTGCTAGGGCTACCCATGGCACAAAAGTCTCCTTTGCACTCAATGCAAGTTTGCTGGGTAGTTGTGCATGACATTATTCCAAACTGATGATGTGGCCTCATCTCCTTCCCTCATCAACATGCAGGTAAATATCTTATTTATCTCTTCTTTACCTATAGTATACACTTATAGCCACAAAGAAAGGGTTCACAAAAAAAAAAACCCTACACCCACACAACCTCTTGAGAGAATAATCCAGAAAATCTAACCTAGTTCTTCCTGGTTCTCCAAAGTTCATACTTTGTTCTTGCTGGTTCTTGCCCAAACACCTCCTTTTGCTCTTCACTGACTTAATCATCAGAGCGTAGTTGGCTGGTATCACACCGATGCTACTTCATTTTATTTTTGTTCATGCAGGTCATCTTTGTTGCAGATCATCAGCAAGCTACCTCATCATCATCACCCTTGTTCATCCTCCAAGAAGGCTGAATCATCGTCCACATCACCATTTTTAAGTTGTTGCATCATCATACAGATTTTTGCATGAATAGTTGGCATTTAATCTGATGTTGAAATCGTAAGTGAGAAAGCCCACAATGTGAATGAAGTGGTGGAATTTCATCAGCATCTCAATGTTTCAAACACTGTCATCACCTCACAGTTTGGTCTGCATGCATCTGGATGGGCATTTGGTATGAATGTTTTTTATTTAATTGCTTGGAGGAAAGCCAACGTAACTATACAATATCATGAGACACTTTGGAAGCTGGGCACTCTTTCACTTGGTCTTCTATCTTTTGATGGTATGAATATTGACCCGCGATTAATTGAAAGTGCTGTGGGAATGACAGTCTAATTAATTTACCATATTGGTTAATTGGTGATAAAAGTGATTATGTGGATTTTATTGGCATCGAATCTTTTAATTTTCAGGTTTCCAAGAACTTGATTGATCTTGTCAATATGTTGAAGATTGCAACTAAAGTTGATAGATATTTTGTCAATAGACGATTGGAGATTGTGATACATATTTTTCCATTTGTAAAGAATGAAGATCAATTAGCAGATCTACTTACCAATGTAATCTCCAAGTATAGAGTTCTACAACTCACTTGGTATGTTGGACATGCGGGATACCGGTGTTCTAACTTGAGGGGGAAGTGTTAGCGTGAGTTGTAATTTAGGAGTCATAGTCTTAATTTACTTTCCTTACGTTGTACTTTCCATATTTTGGTTTTCCGAGTTCTAGTCTAATTATAGTAGATTTTTTATTTTTTTATTATTAATTAATTTTCTTGTCCTTGTGGACATAGGATTGTACTCTTATAAATACCTCATAAGGGAGAAGAATAAAGTTGAGCATAATTGTTTTACCTAAAACATGAATTTTGACTTGGTCTCAGATCCAAACCTACTTTCTCTTCTATTGTTGGAGAATTAGGGTTTGCTCCTTATTTTTTGTTTAGGATTTTTCCAAAAATATTCATGGGTTATTGTGATTTCGGCTAACGTAATAATAATTGTTACAGCTGTTATTCTTGGTTTTAAGATTTTTCCTAAGAATTTATATTGTTTATTTGCTACTAGTGTTGAAAGGTTTAGGTTTCATGGACACAACACATGAATGTTTTGGACTCTATGTAGATGCCTTATTGGCTATATGCAGACAAAGTGAATATCTTGTTGCACAAGAGTAGGAGGAAGCAACTAATACTTTAAATTTAACAATTTCAACTCTATCTCTGAGGAAGATGAGGTTGACTTCATCACCATTCCTTGTATGGAAGGAGACCAGTGATGCCATATTATCATAAACCTCAGTCACTAATAGGGTGGTGTAACTCTCCTACTCCCAAAAAACAGGTTCTTTCTTCAGCAGCAACCAAACATGGAGGTCTTGCTCTTCTTCTTCAATTGGATTGCAGACATACAGCATACCATCCAAACCTCGCCCAAGTCTGAGTTTTTCAAGCATAAAGTCTTTATAGGGAAACTCTATCAGATGACCCAACTGCTTATTTTCAAGGTAGAAGCGGATTATGAAACCCGTCATGTAATGTCGTGCCTTCTAATAGTGGAAAGCATCAACCAAAGTTGCAAAAGGAAGGTCTGGTTGGCCCCAAGTACCTTGGTTGTATATATGCAATTCTGCATAAAGAAGTGTCTCTTAGTCTACTGGGTCTCATTCTAAATGTTCGCAGTCTCATCTTTATGAGTCATGACGCATTTTCACAGCGAGCCAGTGGGAGGAGTCGAAAAAGCAAAACCGCACCCACATGTAAATGCCCAAAACTATAGACTTCTTTTTTAAATGCATATGAGATCTTAATATGTCATAGAGGCTATTCTTGGAGACGTCCTAATGGTAGAACTTTTCTTCTGTGGAATATCGGAATAAGACTAACCATTTCGAAGTAACAATCACTTCAACCTGAACATAATTATTTTACTAAAAGCTTGAATTTTGACTTGGTATCAGAGCTAAACCTAATTTCTCTTCTATTGTTGGAGAATTAACGTTTGTGTTTTAGGTTTTAGGATTTGCTTTTTATGAACATTCGTGGGTTTCTGTGATTTCTGCTGCTGCTACTACACTGCTTCTAAAAAGTTATTACTGGCAGAATAAAAATTATTATGTCTGTAATAAAAAAATTTACGGCTGCTGTTCGAGTTACTATTTGTTCTTGGTTTTCATTATTCGTCAAGTGTTCCTGCTTCTTTCCTCATTTGTCTTATGCTTGATGTATATGTAAGGTTTCGGTGTCTCCTAGAAGAATTGCAAAAATATCCAAACTCATATCTTCTTCACTTATAATTGCCTGTAGTACACGTACAAAAAGCTTGAGAGACCCATGAACAGAAGAGACGAGAATTAGAGTTTATGTTTTAGGTTTTATGGTTTTTCCAAAAAAATTCGTGGATTCCTGTGATTTCTATTGACATAACAATAATTATTACAGTTGCTGTTATTTTTTGTTTCAAGATTTTCCTAAGAATTTATATTGTTTATTTGCTACTAGTGTTGAAAGGTTATTTATGTGTTCCTTCTTCTTTCCTCCTCTGTCTCATGCTTGATTGTATATGTAAGGTTTAGGTCTCATGGACTCGGCACTAAATATCTAGTTGAAGAAGAGTAAGAGGAATTAGTTGATAATTTGAATTAACAATTTCAACTCCAGTGACACTAAATTATCATAAACCTTAGTCACTGATAGGGTGGTGCACCTCTCCCCCTCCCAAAAAGCAGGTTCTTCCTTCAGCAGCAACCAAACATGAAGGTCTTGCTCTTCTTCTTCAGTTGTACTGCAGGCACACAACCTACCATCCAAACTTGGCCCAAGTCCGAGTCTTTTAAGCATAAAGTCTCTATCAAATGACCCAACTACTTATTTTCAAAGTCAAAGTAGATTATGAAACCCGTCTTGTCGTGCCTTTCAATACAGGAAGGCATCAACCAAAGTTGTAGATTTAGACTGGTAAGGGCGTGCTACGAACGAGGAAGGATTCGGTTGGCTCCAAGTACCTTGGTTGTATATTCGCAATTCTGCACAGAAAAGTGTCACTGAGTCTACTGAATCTCAGTCTGAATGTTCATGTTCTCCACTTCATGATTCATTACGCACTTCCATAGCGGATGAGAATAGTCGAACAAGCAAAACCGCACTCACATGTGAATTCCCAAAACTATAGACTTCTCTTCTAAATGCATATGAGATCTTAATCTGTCCAAGAAGCTCATTCTTGGAGACGTGTTAATGGTGGAGCCTTTCTGCTGTGGAATATCTGAACAAAATTATTTTACTAAAAGCCTGAATTTTGACTTGGTATCAGAGTCAAACCTAATTTTTCTTCTATTGTTGGAGAATTAATATTTGTGTTTTAGGTTTTAAGGTTTGCTCCTTATTTATGGTTTAAGATTTTTCCATAAACATTCGTGGGTTCCTCTGATTTCTGCTGTTGCTATTACACTGCTTTTAAAAGTTATTACTAGCTGGCAAAATAAAAATTATTATGCTCGTAAAAAAAAAATTTTACGGCTACTATTTGAGTTGCTAGTTGTTCTTGGTTTTCATGATTTTTCCTAAAAATCTATATTGTTCATCTGCTACAAGTGTTGAAAGGTTATTCGTCAGGTGTTCTTGCTTCTTTCCTCCTCTGTCTTATGCTTGATGTATATGTAAGGTTTCCCCAAGCTGAACCACCTCATCGCATTGCGTGTCTCTCATTTAGCATAGTGTCACGCTTCTTTCTCCTATGCACAAGAGTAGACAATAAAAAAAAAATTCGCACATGCTCGACCACCGCGCGTGACGTGGCACCCGACTAAGGCAGGCAACACGTGTAAAACACACGCAATCTTGAGCCTTTATTGGCTTAAACAACAAGAAAATAAACGGCACTGTTTCTTTGCTAAGTTTTAGGAGCATTTTTTCTTTTTATTTTCTCTATTTCTCTGAGAGTTGAGAAACGACACCGTTTTGCATTCCTTTTTTTAAAATCAAATATATTTTTCAAGCATTTGTCTTTTTGTTCTATGTATTGTAAATGAGTATTTAGAATAAAAGTACTATATAGAAGAAGGAGATCTCATTTATATAATAATAAAAAAATCGTGTAGGTTTAATTTTGATATTTTTAGAAATTGTGATGTTATTTCTGATTTATTTTCACTGTCTTGATATGCTTTTTCAATGTCTTTAACATTTATGGTGGTGGTGTCAAAATTATTTTGAGCTGCTGTGGATTTTTAGTAATGAAGGTAATTTGATGTTAACTCTTTTATGTTAAGTTTAACTTTATGTAAGGAAATTTTAGCTAAGAATTGAATATCATGTGAGATTATGAGTCAAGAATCGTGGATAATAAATTATGAATGTTTTGTTTAATAACAATGATTAGCTGCCTACTTAGGATTAATGTCAAGTTTACTAACATGAAATGGGATAGAAATGAAATTGGAGTGAGACGGAATGCGGAAGAGAAGGAATTGGAATAGGGATGAGTGATTCCCATTGAGTTGTTTACTAACCATCTGGAATTAGAAAATGAAGTTGATTCTCACTCATATAATATCATGAATCGGAATAAAAACTAGTGTAATTACTAAAAAGTAATGAGTATTGTTTTTTTAAAAAGTTTCATGATAATTTTAGTATGAAGCTATAATTCCTTGTGGAATGAGAATCAGTATTAACTTCCCCCAAGTAGTGGGATTGTTGTAAAAAAGGAGTGTAATTCCTTATTTTGGAGTGAGGCTTACTTACTTTTTTATTCCCCAATACAAATAAATACATGATTTAGTGGATCTCACTATCATTCTGTGTTTTCCTCAAGCAATGATGCGGAACTGAAGTCTAAACTTCCTAAGTGTGAATGATTTCATTTTCAATTGCAATTCTAGGTTGGGATCCAAGGGTATCAATAGCTAAATCTCTTTCATTTATAATTGATGCATAAAAAAATAAAACTACTATAAATTCCGTATTTAAATTCCATTATGTTTATATGTTAGCCAAGTAAGAGAATTTACATATTCTAAAATTTTAAAATCCATTATTTGTGAATTCCTTAGTAGTTTCAAACTAATTAATCCAAACACACCATAAAAGAACATCAAATTGTTGTCTATTTGAATTAGTCTTCCCCTTCTTCCCTCTCCCTAGGGACAGCTCCAAAGTGGTTTACCAAAATGTCCACAACCAAAGGCACCAAGTCCTTGCAAGGGACACTCTTCTTATAAACATCTCCCAAATGTGAGTCACTCCCTATTCTCCCTCCCAAGAAAACATCAACCCCTTCACAAGGCTTCCCATTCTCATCCCTTGTCTTACACCCCATGAAACCAATATCCGCCACTTGCACCTGTCCGCAGCTATTTGGGCACCCTGTCCAATGCATCCTCACCGGCCGAGTCACTGCCACATGCCTTTCCACCTCCTCAGTCACCTTCAAGGCCCTGAACTTTGTCTCAATGATGGCTTGCCCACAGAACTGGTTGCCAGTGCATGCCACCAGTCCTTTCATGAGAATAGAAGGTTCAGGTGAAAATCTATTTGTCAGAAGAGGCTCTTTAAGCAATGCTTCAAGTTTTGAGTTCTCAACGTTGGGAAGTATTATATTTTGCTCCACAGTGAGCAGGAGTTCCCCAGTGCCATACTCGTCGGCTATACGAGCTAGCTCATCCATGTCATCTGCTTGGAGCCGGCCTACTGGAATGTGAAGACCCACATAGCTTAGACCTTCTTGTTTCTGTGGATGGACACCTACATAGTCTCTCCTTTCCCATTGCTTCTGAACCAGGTCTTCAGAAGATGCTCTCTCCAGCTCTTGGAAGGGCATTCTTTTAACTACCTCTGACCTGAATCCTTCTATGCCCTGCATTCATACAAATTTCAAGAAATTGTGGTCAGGCAAATACCATCAATAAGTTGGAAAATGTTGAGTGAAGGCAATAAACATTAGTACACAAGAAGGAAAGCCATTCCATGGTACATTCAGATTTATTTCTAAACATTTTTAATAATGTAAATCATGATTTAAAATGTTAGAATTTTTTTGAATGATTTCTTGTTAAGAAGATTGAAATTTGGCACAATAAATTCAGTAACTTAAGAAGATCACACGTATTACATAGTACCATCCTTTATTAGGACGATTGCATCATAACGCATTGAAACTACTATACAATTAGGAAAGTGATTACTTACTAGTTCATCAATCAACCACATCATTCTTGTTTTTTGTCGGTTCCCTCTGGTGCCAAGGTCTCTATAGGCCTCTAGTATGGCTTTGCAAACTGGGATCACATCATCTGTGGACACCCAGGCATCAAGAGGAACTGCCTCTGCATTTCGTCTGGGACTGAAGAAGCCTCCGACAAGCATATTGAATCCAAATCTTCCATCCTTTGTTGCAGGCATGTAAGCAAGATCATTGATGTGGGGATGCTCATAAAGATCATGAGAGCCCACCACACACACATTCCACTTTCTTGGCCTGTTCAGAAGAAAACAAAACTTAATAAGCCAAGAAACTCACTCCTTTTCATGCTTAATTTTATCAAATGTATTTCTCCTATTCATATTCAGCAGCCTAAACCATGACTTATACGAAATCAAACCCTTCATTATAAATAATCACAGTAGGATTTCCTGCAAATGAGGGAACTAAAAATACTTACAAGTTTGTGATACTTGGATTTCCAAATGAGTTTCCAGTGATAAATTGGGACAACAAGTTTGTGTAAGGTCTTGTGTCAACAATCTCATGTGGATCAATGCCAGCAAGAGGATTTCCAACTGGGTTTCTCACGTTGTCCATGCCACTCTGCAGGCTTGTCAAGCCAACTTCAGCAAGACCCTTTAAAACTTGTGGCACATCCGGCAGTACCACTCCGCGGATTTGCCAGTTTTGCCTGGTTGTGACATCCGCACAACCATCCTTACCATATTTTCTTATAACACTCGCTAGATATCTTGTTTGTGCACTTGTTGTGACCCCATTTGGTAGCTTCAGTCTCATCATAAATCTACCATCTGGTCATCATCATTATTTAATTAATCAATTTTCATGAAGCACATATGGAAACAGCAAGATGCTTGATGAATTTAAAATGGGGACATTTTGAAAACTACTACTTCTTTCACCCATCAAAGAGTTTTGACCCCCTTTTTAGAACATGAAAAATATGACAAAAATTGGGGTCAAGGAAATGTTTAGGTAATCAAAATGCCCCTTAAATTAAAAGATGCTAATCTTGTAAGAATATTCAAACTAATTAACTGAATTGAGTCAATCAAACCATAAAACAAAAATTAAGTAGATGTGCAATTTGATAAAAAGAACAAAGATCATCAAAACTCACAGTGATGCTTTCTCCTGTGGAAAAGACCAAGCCACTTGAGCCTGACATCAATGTCATCCTTAGTATCCTTAGTTTTGTCAAGCTCCTCAAGAGACATCTTGGCAAGCTCTTCAACCCCATTTTGCATGAAAAGCTTCATGGGCTCCTTCTGAATCTTCACCTTCTCCTGAGGATTAATCCCCTGCCTAAACTTCTCCTTCAACACCCAGTACCCATCTCTCTCCGCCACTCTCGGCTCCAACCTCGCCACATCGATATCCGGTGCAACAGGTACCGCCACCACCGCCGGGTTGGTGGCAGCAGAGAGCCTTGTCTTGCTGCAGGGAGCTGAGGACAGAGTTGGAGGAGAGAGAAAGCGAACAGAGAGTGATGATGACATGGCTGCTCAAAGTATGCTGCTGGTGGTGATGTTAGAAAAGAGGCAATGTTGCAGTAGCAAGAAAGAGAGAAGAGGGTGTCCATTTTTGTAGGGGAGGACCGACCTTAGGAGGAGGGAGAGGTTGTTTGTTCTTTTTTCTGCTGTGAGGGACTTTTGGGTGGTGCCAAAGGTCATCTTTGTCTGTGTTCAAGGTGGACAGTGTACTGGTGGCCGTTAATTTATATTTACCATCATGTCCCTTCCCCAGGGGATTTTTATTTATTATTTATTATTTAGATTTTTGTTTTGTCCTACATTGAAGACTTGGAGTAACGTGGGGCCTCCACAGCATGTGGCACGTTATACAGACGTGTTTCTTTCGGTTCTAACCTCTTTTTTTTTTAATTGCTCTTTTTACGTATATATAAATATTTTAGAGCTAACTAATTAGTAAGATAATACAATATTAACTATTTTTTTTAGCTCACTACATAATATAATTTCATGATCCAAATCGTTCATATTTTAGGTCTTCATTAATATATCAACCTTGCAAAAAATCAACCAAATCAGAAATTCTTTAACCATTTGATTATCATTACAATCATTTTATGTTTTATTGAAAAACTTGTGTTCGTCCATTTATATGAGCACAATTAGCTTACTAATAGTTAACTAAACAATATTTGATTTTGTTGATTTTTTACAAGAATGATCTTTGAATGAGAATCTAAAAAATAAATTGTATGGATCATGAGTTTATATTGTGTAGTGGGCTAAAAATGATGGTTAATATCGTATTATCTTACTAACTGGTTAGTTCTAGAGCATCTTAGTATATATAGGAAAATTTTCAAGTAATGATGTCCTTACTTTAAGAAAAGTAAGAACATCAATTTTGGACCTACAATTCAATGATCGGAACCGTTCATATTTTAGAACATCATTCAAAGATCACCTTTGCAAAAAATCAGCAAGATCGGAAACTGTTTAGCTAGTTTATTATAACAAACATCATTTCAATTTTATATGATAGATTGTACTTGTTTGCACAATTTGGGTGACCAAAAAATTACCGATTTGGCTGATTTTTCACATAGATGACCCTTGAAGAGGGACCTAAAATATGAACGGTTTCAATCATGAAATTGCATTGCCAGCTGTTACCTAGAAATGATGTTCTTACTTTTCTTAAAGTAAGAACATCCTTATTTGAATGAGACTATATACATATAAAGGTTTTTCAATGAGGGATCCCTCATTTAACACTAAATGAGGGATCTCCATGTGGGGCCCACACGAATTGTTTTGTGTCGATCCGAACAATTCATTTTTTACATCTCTATTGATAGATCATATTTGCAAAAAATAGTCAAATCGGAAATCATTTGCCTATCTAACTTTGATCAAACAAATAAACGGTTTCATCAAAAATATTTGGTTTGTCTATTTGTTTGATATAAGTTAGATAGACAAATGATTTTCAATTTGGCTGATTTTTTGTAAGGATGATCTATCAATGAAGATGTAGAAAATAAACGGTTTGTATTAACACAAAACAACTCGTGTATGTCCCACTGGAGGATCCCTCATTGGAAGGCCCATATATATATATATACATATATATACAGGGCCCTTCCAATAAGGGATCCCTCATTTAGTGTTAAATGAGGGATCACTTTGTGGGGCCCACACGGGTCATTGTGTATTAATCTGAACCGTTCATTTTTTACATCTCTATTGATAGATCATCCCTGTAAAAAATCAGCCAAATCGGAAATCGTTTACCCGTTCGTTTAAGCGGTTAAAGTTTAAAACAAATGGACGAACAACAAATTCCTCTATAAACACCTAAACTTTGATCGCTTAATCGAACGGGCAAACGATTTCCGATTTGGTTGATTTTTTGCAGGGTTGATCTATCAATGAAGATGTAAAAAATGGACGGTTCAGATTAACACAGAACGACCCGTGTGGGCCCCACAAGGTGATCCCTCATTTAACACTAAATGAGGGATCCCTTATTGGAAGGGCCCTCTATATATATATATACCCATTTCGTTAGGGTATATCTCATCTTAAATATGGTGAAAGTTGTTAAACCCCCTTCAAGGGTGTAAGTTCTAATTTGCTCATAATTAAAACTATAAAGCAATAATTGATAGGTCGGCTCACACAATACATGCGGTGGTAGACATTGTTAGTGACAACCATGTCAAAAAAGATAGCATAAAAATGACACTTATAGATATACATTATGTTTTTTTCTTACATAAATATGTCAAAAATTAATAAACCAACATAAAACACAAATTTCAAGCTTATAGCTAGACACATCCACCCTAAGTTCAACAATAACAATGAGTGTTATTGAGGCCTTCCAATGAGGGATCCACACGAGTCATTTTGTGTCGATCTAAACCGTTCATTTTTCACATCTCCATTGATAGATCATATTTGCAAAAAATCAGCTAAATCAGAAATCATTTACCTATCTAACTTTGATCAAACAAATAAATGATTTCATCGAAAATATTTGGTTCGTCTATTTGTTTGATATAAGTTAGAAAGACAAATGATTTCCAATTCAGCTGATTTTTTGCAAAGATAGAGATATTAATGGAGATATGAAAAATGAAGGGTTTGGATCGATACAAAACGACTCGAGTGGGCCCCATAGGGGGATCCCTCATTGGAAGAACTATATATATATATATGCCTCTTCCGTTGAGGTATACCTCATCTTAAATATGGTGCAAGTTGTTAAACCCCTCAAACCTCAAGGGTGTAAGTTCTAATGTGCTCATAATTAAAACTATAAAGAAATAATTGATAGGTCGGCTCACACAATACATGCGGTGGTAGACATTGTTAGTGAAAACAATGTCGAAAAAGATAGCATAAAAATGACACTTATAGACATCCATTATGTTTTTTTTTTCTTATATAAACATGTTAAAAATTAATAAAACAACATAAAACACAAATTTCAAGCTTATAGCTAGACACATCCACCCTAAGTTCAATAGTAACAATGAGTGTTATTGTTTGACACTGCCAAACAGTGGTGACAATTGTTAGTGCTTGATAGTGGCAATCGCTCCAATACCAAAAAAAAAAAGCACACCCAATGTTCGGCACTGTAGAAGTAGTGCCTCCAATTTATAACGTGGGCTTCTTCATTTGTAAAAAAGGGGTAGAACTTTTTAATATTGAAACATTAGGCGGGTTGATTGAACATTGGGAAGTATAGAGTGGACTTATTCATCATTTACCTTTGCTTTACAGACCGGTTCAATTTTCTCTCCTCTTTTAGACTAATACCTTAATCCTTTTTTATTTTTGACTAAGGTCAAAATATATTGTCTAGATGTTTTTAATTTAAAAAATGTCTAATATTATCCTAAAATTAATGATATTTAAATCTTAATATTATCCTAGTTTTATATTATTATAATATTATAATATCCTAATATTATCCTAAAATTAATTGTGGAATTTAAATTATATAAATATAATAAAAATACATCAGTCCACAAAATAGAAAATAATCAAACAAGGAAAAAAATTCTTTATGGGTATATTTCAATTGTACCAATCAATCGATAATTTGTCGACATTTATATTATGGTTTTGCTCCGGGATTTTGGGTGGACCATTCTATACCCTAGAAAGGAATAATGTGAAAAAATGAGAATTTACTCTCAAAACTCGGAGAAAAAAGCAACATGACCGAACGATCAACTGCGGAAACTAAGCGTTCAGATTAGGTGTGCAACTAATCGAATATTATACACCAACCCAGGTATTGGTACAATGGAAATATACCTATATATATAAATATATATATATATATATAAACTTAGGTATTTGTACAATTGAAATGTACCTATATATACTTTTTTTCTTACTTGTTCAATTATTTTCAATTTTGTGGGTTAATGCATTTTTTTTTATTTGTATAATTTAAATGGATATTATCTTTTATTATTTTAAATTATAAAATATAAAAACTAGATAATCTTAAATGTTTTAATAAGAAAATGTCCTAACAGATATTATCTTTCATAATTTTTTAAATTAATTCATATTAATTATCTTAATTTTAAGAGATAATATAAGTCAAAAAAATTTGAAAGTCCATTTTTTGGACCTTAGCCTTAAAAATCGGATTTAAGTACAAATCTAAATTTCTATATGGTTTTAGTCTGAATAACCCTCCAAAATTGGACCTACTTCTAATTAATTTTTATTTTATTTTTTGAGAAGTTTTATTCGAACATATACAAATGATGTTGCAATCACATTTTATATGGGGACCATATATAAATAAGAATAAGATGACCGTTGACACATCTTTAGAATGAAGCATTTTGGAGCATGTTTTTTTAGAATGAAACATTTTGGAGCATCTTTAGAATAAGATGACCGTTAACATATATAAATTCATACACAAAATCCTAATCTATTTCTTCTAATTTCCGTTGTTCCATTGCTTAGACTTTCTATTCTCTAGCAATTAGAGGCTTTCTCTCTCACACACACAAGAGACCGAGAGACTTTCTCTCTTTAACTCTCTCCTCCACACTACTCTTCTCTAGTATCTCTTTTTCTCAAAACTCCTTCTTACCAATTTCTTCGATTTCGTAGAAAAATTTGTGATTTAATTCAAGTTTTCTTGTCTGCCAAGCAAAATTATCCGAAAAAAAGTATGTAAAAAATTCAAAAATATGTAAAAATAAGATAATGGAGGAAACTAATATCGAGGAGGTAGACAATTAAACTCTTGTCTTTCTTCTTAGCTTTAGACTATGTGGGGGTTGAGTCATCACATTAAATTGATCATCTCCCCCTTCTTTGATGGTAGGGTGGTTCAAATTTTGGGGTCCTCCGAAGGTCTAGTTTTCTTGAGAGATTTACTGAACAAGAAGCGCTCTACATCTGGGATCCTTTGGTTACTGTAATCACCCGATCTTGAACACGTTGCTGAGGAATACTATGAATTGGGTGCAAGAATTGTGTATGGCTTTCTCTCTTCTTCTCCTACTACTTATGTGGTTCCGGTGGCAGATAGGAACTTGGTGATTGTCAAGCCAATGGCTTCTCCCATTCCCAGATTGGAGAGGTGTTACTGGTTCGAATCATCCCACCGAGTCTCCACTTCTCTAAGGCCAGTAAGGTATCTTCTCATGGCTGCTGCACAGTGCACATCTATCACAGAGGAGATTGGAGAAAATTGGACGAGGAAGAAGACTCTTCCTTATTCATGGCAAAGCCCAAGTACGAACCTGCTGCCACTCGGGTGGGGGATGGTTTATTGTACTGGAAAGGACTACATTTGTCCACTAGTGTCATAATCAAGTTCGACATTGAAAACATGAAATTGGCTCAGTTCCTACTTTTGCCAGAACCAGATATAAATCTTGAAAAGCTTAGCCTTGGGCCAGGATTTGAAGCTCATCTGTGCGCATGCCTCCACGTTACCCAAGATGTACAACAACTACCGGAGCTTCATGTTTGGCTGCTGAAGGATTGGGTGTGGCAAAAGTATGTCACTTTAGCAGCATCTTCCTCACCTGACAATGAATCCTCCATATTTGTGCCGCTGGTTTTCTTCAAAAAAATACATGATGAAGATGGAGTCTGCCTCTTGTTCCTGAGAGATGCTTCTGAGATTTACCAGTTTGCCTCTTCTCCCACACCAACTTCTCCTCTTCCTCTCGAGTCACCACCCAGACCCAAATCTCTCTCTATCTGTCAAATTGCCTTCCAATGGAGTCAAAGCAATTAAAGGCAGTCTCTCTGGGACCGATGCCATACACTTATCTCAAGGGTTGAAGAAGAAGATAGAACAAGAAGACATGTACGTTTCTTTTGGAGAAAGTTTGCTTGTGATGAGTAAGAATTTATGAGATTTTGTCATTTCAAGACAACTGTAGGCATTGGATACAAGATTTGATACAGAACCTTTTTGAGACTCAACCACACTACTTGAGTCATTTGGCTTGAGTACTTGTTTTTCATTTTACAAAATGGTGCTTGAATGTTTGTGGAATGACTTCTCATTTGGACTTCTTTCCACTTCTAGTTCTTCTGTTAATGATTCAATAATTGTCTTCCAATGCAGAATTGTATCTTACCAAACAATGTAAACTTTTCTATTGTTAAATCAATCTAATTTGCATTCTTTTCTTTGGGAAAAAATCCATCTTTTTTCTTAACAATGCCCTAGTCATTTTCCAAGTTGGGTTTAAACTTTATTGAGAATGAGGTGGGGTTTTAGAGTTACTTGTGGAGGATGTGAAGTTTCTTGACTCTGCATTCTGCCCTGCGTTTTGCTGAAAGCTTTCATGTAAGAAGAAGTCGGTGCAAGTTTTAGTAGGAGGCCCTCCCACACCAATGCCTTCCTGCAAGAAGCAGCGTCAGTGATAAATTAAAGGGGCATTGTTTCTGGCACTTTGTTTTTGTTCATGGCTTGAAGGGTCATCAAGTTCTATTTTGATGACACATTTTTGGTATAATCCTTGTGTATATATGGCTCTGATGTCTGGCATGCAAGTATTTAATGTATGATCTGTGTTTACCAAAAAGAAAAAAATGTATGATCTGTGAGATGGCTTTGTACTGTAAAATGAATGCATCTGTGTGTGCAGTTTGGGTCTTATATGTTGTATGCAGTTTGGGCTTTTAAAAGATTTGTTCAAGTACCCATTATGTTCATAATTATATAATTATATGCATTAATCTTGTGGTGGTCTCCGAGATGATGATGTTCAATGTTCATGCATTATTGAACATTGGAAAAAGTTACTACTTACTAGTTACTACCATTTGGGATTCAAAAAATAGTTAATTATGTAAACTGAAAAAAAGTTGGAAAGTCGTAGAGGAAGCGAGTGCAATGATATGAATTAGCTCCCGCATCCTTATTTTTCTTTTCAATCGCGAAAAAAAAAAGTAAAAAATTATCATTTGGCAAACTTATTAAAGCATGAGTGCAGTGATCAACATTATTGGTGGAGCACCCTAAGAATACACAAAACTAATGAACTACTACTAGGGAGTAGGACCAAAAGACAATGACAGACTCAGGCTCTCAGCCCTTTTGATCAAAGGGGAAAAAACACTTTTGGTCCATGTGTTTTACCTAAAAACATATTTGATTCGTGTGGTTTCAAAACTTCGTCATTTGATCGATGTGTTTTTTACTATTTGCAATTTTAGAACATTTTATAACTAACATGAAAATTTTTTTTTTTCAAATTAAAACTAGTGGCTTGTATAAAATCTCGGCTTTTACTTAAACATTATAAAAAATCATGTATGTAACCAATTTGAATTTCAAACAAAAATTGAAAAATTTGAATTTGTTAAAATTGTTCTCATATTGCAAACAACAAAAAATACAGAGACCAAATGTGGTTTTATGGACCAAATTTATTTTCAAGGTAAAAGTATAAAACACAACGACTAAAAACGTTTTTTTTCCCTTGATCAAATGCTCGACCCCTTACTTTATTGTTTGGTTCACACTTCACAACCTAAAATTTGATGTAGATTTTTCATTTGGTCTTTGAGAGGAAATTGAGTAGGTTTGGAGTGGGGTTGGCCATGTCATAGTTTATCATATTTGTTAAGTCTGCTATCATTGAGCTCATTGTGGCTTGTAGGCGAATGAAAAAGGTTGTGTCTACTATCTAGTGCTTTAATAGATTAAAAAAAAAAAAGCAGTTGAGAACTATTCACAATTTAGACAAAAAAAGAAAATCTACACTGAATAAAACATAATTTCTTAAAAAAGAACAACATAATAATATGCTAATTTATGATGTGAGCTTTATCATTTGTAAAAAAATAAGTGAACCTTTTTAATATTGAAACATTAAACGGTTTAATTTAACTTTGGAGAGTATAGAGTGAATTTATTAATTATTACTTTTTCTTTGGAGGAGTTTTATTTGAATTTATACACATGATGTTGTAAACTTGTAATCACATATCATAAAATACCAACAACAAGAACCTTTCCAATATTTCTTTCTACATAAAAAAATAAAAAAATCTTGTTTTTTGACATTAAAAATAATGTTGTAGTTCTGTTTGTGTTCTAGAACAAACTTATGTTGTAGTCCATCAAAAATCAACTTATTTTGATAAACTTGACATTTGATCTAAACTCTTACTTGTTTTACAAAATTTGCGTAAGTTTTAAATTGCTCATTTAAATTGGATTCAGTACTACACCATAGTGATTCTTTCAGATATATTTTTTTTCTTGGGAGAATGTGATCTAAGTTGCTCATGATCACCTTATGAAATTGTTGGACTTGTATATTTAAGTTTTAGGAACAGTAACTGAGTGACAAAAGGAGAGGAGATGACTATTCAATTAAAGAAGAAATAAAAGTCCAACATATAAAAATCTTGAATTGGTTGTTGTTTTATCCATTTGACTTTTATTTTTTGGCCAACTCAAATACCTATCCTTTTGACCTAATTAATCATGTTTTAGCCAACTCAAATACATATACCATTCACTGTTAAATCATCCTGGGATTTTCTACATTGAACTTTAGCCTTGATTTTCTTTAGTTTATGTCATTGAACTTTAGCCTTGATTTTATTGCTGAAGCACTTGCAAAATTTCAACCGCTCTGTTTTTTTCTGTTAGTCTCTGAGGAGCTGATGCACACCTGGTTTTGGTACTGACAGCATGAAACATCTAGATTTATGATATAATTTTCACAACATTTACAATTGATCATGTTGTTTTTTCTTAATTGGTCAAGAAAAATGCCGCATAATATATGTTGGACCAATTTGATGATCGGTCAACTAAGCTCGGTCCACTTATATAAAGAGATGCAGCTAGAGCATTGGAACCTGCAGCAACTCCATGGCCAACAAAATGGTTGGAAGGATAGCCTTTGGGGTTGAGTTGAGAGGGTTTGGAGAAGGAAAAATTTCCATGAATAGCTAGCTAGCTAAGAATAAAATTGAACAATAACCATAGCTAGGTAGGTAGAATAAAAATTAATAATTGATCCATATTGAAAGAAGCAATGAAATGAATTAAAATTACCAAATTAACAATTCTTGATCTTACAGCCAAAACCAAATAAAAACACAACAGCAGCAGCATGGGATAAATAAATTCCATCACACGCAAGCCAAAGTCTCCATATATCGATAATTATGATCTCCAAGTCGTAAGTACAGATCATTATTGCTGGCCTTGGGAGTTAACTCAAAAGATTTGAGGGTCTTAGTCTTAAGATTATAAGAGATGACCTTCCCAGGAGTAGTATGCAGCAACAGAGATGAACATTCCTCTTGTTCATTATTCCTCTTGTTCATTATCCTCTGGAGCAAGAAAGAGAAGAGAATATTGGAAGCGCGGGTAAATAGTGCAAATGGGATCAAGATCAATACGGTACTTCAAAAACCAGCCAGAGTAGTCTCTCCCCATCTCCAGCAAATCAATTAGAGAATAAAGGGCCTAAAAATATGAAATACATGCAAAAGGCCGCCACAAGACTCCTTAAAATATCTATCCATCAGCGAGGTCCACTCGTTCTCCTTGTACCACATAGGAAGGTTAACTCCTTCAAGAAGCTCTTCATCTATGCGATAGTATGTCATCTCACAACTGATGCCTATCCAGTGGATTGCGCCATTAGAGTATACCGCGTGTCTGTAGGTGAATCCATGTTGCCTACATAAACTAGAATTGAGAGGCCTCCAACTTCGAGTGTCGGACGAATATATCTGCATCTGATAGTACGGGCATGATTTTGACCCGTCCATGGTCTCAAGGCAGAACACCGTGTAATGAGGTAATTTATTGTGTGTTCATGTTGACTACTAGAAGCCGGAGGAACAAGTGTCAAGAACTGGTTGGTTGTGTTGGTTGTGGGATTGAGAACATAACAACAATAAACATCTGGGACAATTTTTGATACACTACCAAGGGGCTGGCACAAGAAGAGGCCATTGCAGGACTGCATAATCATGATGCCATGCAGGTTTTGGACAAAATCAATAGGATTGCTCAATCCTCTTGATGGGTTTTGGTTTTCATGGTAACTACTACTAGTAGTAGTATCATGATCACGATCACAATCAACATGCAAGAGGGATGAAGTGAAAGTCGGTGGATGTGCTAGAAAAGATGGCGGAGACCGAGGGGTTTGGGTTTTGAAGGGTGTGGCGGTGACAGAATTTGGGGTTGGAGATGAGAGCGAGCCAATGCCTGGAGACGCATTTGAAGCGGACCAGAGGTCGAGCTGGCACGCGCACAAGGATTTCTATGAGGAGGCCTTCGATGTTGGCTATGGTTTCTGCAGCTGCAGCTTGGCTACTGCATCTTCTGAGTCCCTGCACCATTCTCTCTCTCGCTCTAAAGGTTTGTTGTTGCTTCAAGCCTTGTTCAAATTCAACCACCAAACCTTGTGGTTTGGACTAGGCTTTATATAGCCACAGCCAGCCATTAAACCTTAAATCGACTCCTAATTAACAAAAGAAAACAATCCCAATTCCCAACCCAAACTGGAAACCGAAAGACGACATTTCTAAAAACTTAACCGACCTGACCTCTGTTGTCCTCCTAGCTAGATTGTTCAAGTTCAACTCAACTCATGTAAGATAGACGACATATAAATACCAATAAATAAATATAAAATACTGATTTCAATGGAATGAAGATGAAATTCCTATCGAAGCCAAGCCCAATAAATAATAAAATTAATCAGTGAAGAACTAAATTAGATACTCAGTCACAGTACTAAGTAGTAACCAAAAGAATGGAGTGGATCAATCAGATCGATCTGGCGTTTCGCAATGAACCAGAGCTTTGGCTTTGGCTAGGGGTTTGCAGTTGTCGTCGTGGTCGAGATGGTTTAAGGAAGGAGACGACACTTGCGGTTTTTATGTTCTGTTTTCCTTTTATCAGAAACACTTGNAGAAATGTACATTCAGACAATTAGATAGCTAATGAACTTTATAAGTCATTACGCTAAAATTAGTTGGGAATGTTTCTCTCTCCATCATCATCATTCAGGGTGTCCCCGTCCCCAATGTCAAAAGTTACCAGATATTTACATTTACACTAAGACAAAATCAATACAAGACCAAGAAGAGTTCATGCTGATAGCAGACAAAACACATAAAATTATCAAGCACGACGTTTACTAAGACGCCAGGAATTAGGTTCATGGTATCTGTCATACAGCGGTTCAATACGTTCTTGACGCTTGCGCTTGCTCATTTTCGTAGCATCTGCCACCTTGAAGAACCTGGGTGCCAATTCCACAAGCCATTTGGGGTCAACGACTGTCACCTCGCGCATGTACTCCTTTGTAGTCATAACCAGCTCATGGTAGATGACCCAATCCGGCTGTCTCTGGAAGAGAGCACTGCTTGGGTGGATGTAAACTGGCTGGTTCTCGACTAAAGTTCTATAACCCTCCTGTGGGTCCTTTCTAGCACCATGGAAGAAAAACCCTGCCGTGATTGCCTTCCTGATCTTTGTAAAGTTCTTTCCTGCACTCACAACGTCCAGTTTATACCTGAAATTCACAATCTCGGGTTAGAATGCAATTTAATCTTCAAGTCAAAACACTGAACTTAATATAATTGAGCAGTGTTCAAATTTGTAGAGATAATGTAATAAAATCAAAAAGGAAAAAAATGTATGAGATATGCTAGAGGTGTAATTTTCCTTTTATTTTTTGGATAAGTGATGCTAGAGGACCAGTGTAATGACTAATAAGTGTATGCATAATCTTTCTTATAAACAATCTTGGAGCTTACAAAACAATGTTATGTCAATTAATGACAGTGGCGGGATCGTGTGTAATATGCCATCTCAACTGCAATATCAATTTTTTAAACAGTTTAGTAATTATTTGGACAAATAAACAATTTACCAAGAAAAAAAAAACTATATGGCTGCAGAAGAGAACACATCTCAAGAGCTGGCAATTTACCAATAAACTACTGCCAATTTACTATAAACAAAATTGTTGTTGAGATGATACTACACTTATCCCCTGAATAAATGTTGGTCAAAACACTTCTACCATAATGCTTTGAAAACAGAGTCTGAAGTCACATGGCAATTCATAATGACCTATTCATTACTCGGGTACCAAATATCTAGCACAAACTAAGCCTGAACAACATTTAGCACTTCCATCAAGTACAAAGGGCAAAAAGCGTGCTTAATTTGACTTCTATAAAATGCAATGTACCAAAAGATGCAAAATCTGAGCATGGTCATTATGTTTTTTTAAAACCTTGTATGTGCATATGAACCCATAAAAAAGAATTTATGCAACCACGGCATACACATCAACATAAATTAGATCATACTTTAAGGAAAAAAAGAAAAGAAAAGAAAAGAATAGAAGATCATACTTGTCCATGATGGAGAGAAGCTGTTTTCTGACATCCTGTGCCCTCCTCAAGGATCGAGACTGAACAAAGTTCTCAAAACACCATGGCCCTGAAAAATTCTTGGCTTTCCAAGCCTCATACACAGCAAGTAAAGTCAGATGGTCTCCCTCTGGCTGGAAAAACTTGGCTCTCTTCTGATCTGCCTGGGCTTGTTTTTCCCTAGGCCTATAAAAGATATTGCCTGTCTGAATCATTGCAATGATGGTCAAGATCTCATCACTGCAACCAAGGTCCACACTGGCGAGTAGCATCTTAGATAAGGGTGGATCCAGAGGAAATTCAGCCATTTTCCTACCCAATTTGGTCAGAAGCCCCTCCTCATCCAGTGCTCCTAAACTGTACAGTTGTTCCATGGCAGAAATGAGTGCTTGGGGTGAAGGAGGATCCATAAAATCAAAAGACAGGAGATCATTTATCCCCATTGCTTTCATTGTAAGTGTAGTGAACCCAAGGTTTATCCTCTGAATTTCTGGAACTGAAGTAGGGGACATCTCGTTGCGGTATGCACTCTCAGTGTACAGGCGGTAACATTTCCCAGGGCCTGTACGCCCGGCACGCCCAGCACGTTGCTTGGCTGATGCTTGAGAAATTGGAGTTATGACCAAGGAATCTAGCCCCTGCTTAGGGTTATAAACATTTTGCTTTGCAAACCCAGGATCAATTACATAATAAATCCCATCAATGGTGAGTGATGCCTCAGCAATATTAGTAGCCACAACTACTTTCCTCTTCCCTGGTGGGGCAGGATCAAATATCCTCGACTGCATTTCACTAGGAAGGGCACTATATACTGGTAGGATAATCAACTCAGGAACATTTTTACCAAGACCTTTCATCCTCTCGTAAAGAGACTGACATGCAAAATCAATCTCTTCCTGTCCAGTCAAGAAGAGAAGGATGTCACCTTCAGGTTCCGTTAAATGGATTTGCAGAACAGTGATTAGAGCTGCATCAAGGTAATCACTTTCTGGCTGCTTGGTGTAGAGTATGTCTACAGGAAAAGTTCTCCCAGGGATAGTGAAGATGTTACAGCTGAAGAAATAACCAGAAAACTTCTCTGCATCCAAAGTAGCAGATGTGACAATCAAACGAAGGTCTTTTCTCCGCTTCACAAGTTGCTTCAGTAATCCAAAAAGAACATCTGTGTGAATTGTCCTCTCATGAGCTTCATCGAGCATGACCACAGAGTATTGAGAAAGGTTCTCATCAATCAAAATCTCCCTCAGAAGCATACCATCAGTCATGTACTTGATGACAGTATCTGGTCCGGTGCAATCCTCAAAACGAATTGCATACCCAACTTCCTCCCCCAAACGACAACCAAACTCTTCTGCAACCCTCTTGGCCACAGACATTGCGGCCACCCTACGTGGCTGGGTACATCCAATCTTACCCATTGTCGTGTAACCCGCTTCTGCAAGATACTGTGTTACTTGTGTTGTCTTACCTGAACCAGTCTCACCAATGACAACAAGAACTTGATTCTCATGCACCGCCTGAATCAACTCCTTCTTCAGCTTGTAGATGGGCAAGCTCTGCCTCTGTTCCTGAATTGAAAGCTTTGACCTCTGCCCAAAACTGATGGTTTTCCCAAAAGCATCCTTCTTCCACTCAGGCATGTCATAGGCTGACAAACCGACACCTCTAAGCTCCTGTGCAAGATGCCTCTCACCAGTCTCTGGCATTGGATCTTCCCAGGGACGATTGAGATCTTTTGGGATAGAATCCAACATGGTTCTTTGCTGCTGTTCACGAACTTCCCTACGCTCCTTAATGAGTGCAGATTGAAGTGCAGCTGCACGACTCAATGAACCTTCTGGATTCTTAAAGATTTTCACAGGTGACATGTCCACAGAATACCTGCTCTGCCCTTGCAAAAAGGCTGGCTCATCCTCGTTGAGCTCAATCTCAAGCTCTTCCTCAGCTCCCTCTTCTTGATAAAGCATCCCATCTGCTTCCTCATCATACATTGGGTACTCTGTAACACCCAAAACACCCGAGGCAATTAACTGTTTGGCTTCCCACTTCTCGGGTGAACTCATTCTCTTCAAAGGCCTGCGTGATGGGACAACATCATCCTCTTCCACAATCCTAATCCCAGAAAGACCAGTCCTAGTAACAGTCCCATCCCTTGACACCGACGGGTTCGTCCTAAGACCATCATCCTCTGAGCTCTTCTTCAACGGAAGCAAATCCTTCCCAGTATGCTGATCAACATCCCTCATCGAAAGGCTCAACTTCTGACCTGAAACCGAAATTACCTTAACATAAACCTCTTGATCCCTCTTCACCACATCTTTAGCATTACTAATTCGTCGAGTAGCCATCTGTGAAACATGAACCAAACCCTCCTTCCCCCTAAAGTCATTGAACTGAACAAAGCAACCCGTGTCCATCACTCTTGAAACCCTACCCTTATAAACCTTATACAATTCGGGCTCATCAGAATGGTTCCGTCCATTTGGCCGTTCCCTATTACCTCTCCTATCATCACCATCTTCTCTAACATCTTCATCCTCTTGAAAGCCATCTCTCTTATGCTTATTAAATCGATTCGTATGCATTCCCCTATCATCATCATTATCATCATAATGTATATCTCTACGCTTCTCATCTCTATCATACCTGTCCTTTCGCCCCTCTCGATCTCTGCCTCGTTCTCTGCCTCTGCCTCCATCTCTTTCTCGTTCTCTATCTCTATCTCTATCTCTATCTCTATCTCTATCTCTATCTCTATCTCTTTCCCTGTCTCTATCTCTACCTCTACGCCTATCTTCTTCACGCTCTCCGTCTCGTTCTCGTTCTTCTCGCTCAATCCGCTTTGCCTTTGTCTCCAACTCAATTTCCCTCGCGAGGTCCTTGGCTCTATCTCTATCATCGGCGATAGCCAAAGCTTTAAACTTGGTCTTCTTACCATCAGAAGCGCTCTCTTTCCTGGACTCCTTCTCGGACTTTGGCTTCGGAGGAAGAATAGCGTGAATAATGGTGAGCAGTGTACGGACAAAGTAATCGGGCATCTCCGCACCGTTTTCCTTCAATTTGGCGTCGAATTCGTCCACGGTCTCACAGTTTCGCCCCAACTCAGTTATGAACTCAGCCAAAACTTTGTCTCCAAACCCCAGATGGGTTTCGAGCTCTGAACAGACCTTAGAAACCAAGGAAAGGTACTCGAGCTTCTTCAATCCATCGTCAGTGTCCGCCATCGTTGAAGATCGATTGATTCAACGACGAACAATGCGAGCTTTTGCAATGAAGTAAGTTTTGTGGAAATTGATTGACAAACAAAAGGGGAAAACTCCGAGTTATGTAAAAGATTAGGGTTTTGGAATACCTTTGAGGCTTTGATTTTGTGAACCTTCCAGACGCAGCGATACGAGGTTGATGATAGGAACCCTTACCGTTTTATTTTGTACATATAATCATTTTAAGTAATTTGAACCAAAACCGTCTATTAGTTACCCTGAACATTGCATGCATATGAAGATCCAAAGATGAATAGATATAAGATTTTAATGACAAAATAATCCACCACTGAAATACAACATTAAAAATAAAAAAGTTTGATTACTTTGTTTCGTCCATCCCCTTAATCTTTGTTATTCAAACTATTATGTTGTTTCTCCTTTTGCTGGCCATTGGTTTGGTATTTATCAGACCAACAAAACTAATTTTAACAAATTGAAAATCCAAAATTTGAAAAAAAAAAAAAAAATTACAGAAAAAAGTTTGTTTGATTTTATTCAAAATAAAAAAAATTAATAAAATCATCGTCAATTATTATCAAAAGTAACCGAATAAATTTTTCTCAAAAAATATACCAAAAAATCTGAATTAATTACCTAAATTTAATTATATATATTAAATAATAATATATATTAAATAATAAGGTCATATAAAAATCAAACAAAAAAATATGCAGTTACGCTAAACAAAATAAAACATATATGTAATTAGAAAACCTTAAGATCCTTTATTTTTTGTCTCCAAGTGTCCTCAAATCTCAATACAAATTGCAAACTTCTCTTAAGACAATCCAATAAGAGAAATAAGTGTCAATGATCATTCACTTGAACACCAACACATAGATTCAGAGAAAGAAGGAGAGAGAGGGAGAGAGAGCTGCAGCGTTTCACTCTCGGCAATAACAGTTTTGTTAATTATTCCTCTATTGTCTTCTAATATGCTTCTATTTCTTCAACAACTTTTAAAATTCCAAACATTTCTCTCTTATTCATCTAATTCCTTCAATTTCAATAAAATCAATGCATTAAGGATTTCCAAACTATTAAGTTGCATAAGTCACTTTTCTCACCCTTGCAATTCACCAATTATACAATGTTTTAAAACAAAGAAACATATAAGAAACGGATCATAAATCCATAGCATATGTACAGTTTGCAAATTATATAGGCAATGGAAAATTTTATGATTTATATAACTGTCAATCAAAGAAAAAGTAATTTCACACTACCGCCTCTCTCTCTCTCTCGTCTCCTTCCTCCTGACAAACGACCCTCTCGAGCTCTCTGATCCGTGACTGACAAGCCACAAAGAGATAAATATTTCAACTTCTTCAATTGTAATGCACTAAGTACAATTTGAAATATACCATGGGTATAAACATTTAAAATTCCTCGAGTTACGAACTGAAATTTTCAACGAACGATTTATGATGCCCTAAAAAACGACTAGAGATGCTCTAAGGAACAACTTCAAAAACTCTAGGGTATGACTTAGGAAGCGTCAAAACATAACTTGGGATGTCACTAGAAATAATTTGAAATGAACCAAGTGTATAAACATTTAAAATCCCTAAGGAATGACTTGAGAAACTTTAGAGTATGACTTGAGAAGCATCAAACAAGACTTGGAATTACACTAGGTACAATATGAAATATACCAAGGGTATAAACATTTAAAATCCATCGAGTTACGAAATCAAATTTTCAACGAACGACTTTGGATGCCCTAAGCAATGATTGGACATGCCATAAGCAATGACTTAAGAAACTATAAGGTATGACTTAGAAACCGTCAAAACATGACTTGAAATGTCACTATATACAATTTAAAACACATCAAGGGTATAAACATTTAAAATATATACCTCAAGGTACGAACTGAAATTTTCAAGAAACAACTTGAGAAACTCTAGGGTCTGTCTTAGGAAGCGTCAAAACATGACTTGTAATGTTAGTAGGTACAATTTGAAATATACCAAAGGCATAAACATTTAAAATCTCTCGAGTTACGAAAAAAAAATTTCAACGAACGACTTGAGATGTTCTAAGTAACAACTTGAGATGTTTAAGTAACGATTGGAGATGTACTAGGGAACGATTTGAGAAACATTAGGGTATAACTTTAGAAGCGTCAAAACATGACTTGAAATGTCACTTGATACAATTTGAAATGCATCAAGGGTATAAACATTTAAAATACCTTAAGATACGAACTGAAATTTTAAAAAAACGACTTGAGATGCCATAAGGAACGACTGAAGATTCATTAAGAAACGACTTGAGAAACTTTAAGGTATGACTTTGGAAGAGTCAATATATGACTTGTAATCTCACTATGTACAATTCAAAATGCACTAAGGGTATAAACATTTAAAATTACTCGAGTTACAAACTGAAATTCTCAATAAACAACATGAGATGCCCAAATGAACGACTTAAGATGCCATAAGGAACGACTTGAGAAACTCTAGGGTATGACTTTGGAATCGTCAGGACATGACTTGCGATGTCATTAGGTACAATTTGAAATGCATCAAGGGTATAAACATTTAAAATATCTAGATGAACGAACTGAAATTTTCAACCAAATACTTTGGATGCCCTAAGGAACGATTTAACAAAGTCTAAAGTATGACTTATGAATTGTCAAAACAAGATTTAGAATGTCACTAGATATAATTTGAAATGCACCAATGGTATAAATATTTAAAATATATCGAGGTACAAACTAAAATTCTCGAGGAACGACTTGGGATGTCTTAAGGAACGACTTAAGATGCCTTAAGAAACGACTTGAAAAACTTTAGGGTATGTCTTAAGAAGCGTCAAAACATAACTTGAAATGTCAGTATGTATAATTTGAATGCACCAAGGGTATAAACATCTAAAATCTCTGGAGTTACAAATAAAAATATTCAACGAACGACTTGAAATGTCCTAAGTAACGACTGGAGATACACTAAAAAACGATTTGAGAAACACTAGAATATGACTTGAGAAGCGTCAGAATATGACTTAAAATGCTACTATATACAATTTGAAATACACCAAGGGTATAAATATTTAAAATACCTCGAGGTACATAATCAAATTTTAAAGAAACGACTTGGTATGCCATAAGGAACGACTGTAGATTCTATAAGAAACTACTTGAGAAACTCTAAGGTATGACTTTAGAAAAGTCAAAACATGATTTGTAATGTCACTAGGTACAATTTTGAAATACACTAAGAGTATAAACATTTAAAATCACTCGAGTCACAAACTATAATTTTCAACGAAAGACTTGGAATGCCCTAAAGAACGATTTGAGAAACTTTAGGGTATGATTTAGGAAGCGTCAAAACATGACTTGAAATATCACTAGGTACCATTTGAAATGTACCAAGAGTATGAAAATTTAAAATACCTCGAGGTACGAATAGAAATTTTCAACGAACGACTTAGGATGCTCTAAGAAACGACTTAAGATGCACTAAGAAACAACTTGAGAAACTTTAGAGTATGAAGTGAGAAGCGTTAAAAAATGACTTGGAATATTACTAGGTACTATTTGAAATGCCCCAAAGGTATAAACATTTAAAATCTCTCGAGGTACTAACTGAAATTTTCAATGAACGACTTGGGATGTCCTAAGGAACGACAGAGGATGCCCTAAAGAACGACTAGAGATGCCCTAAGAAACGACTTGAACAACTCTAAAGTATAACTTGGAAGGTCAGTATGTATAATTTAAAATGCACCAAAGGTATAAACATTTAGAATTCCTCGAGTTACGAACTAAAATTTTCAATGAACGACTTGGAATGCCCTAAGGAACGATTTAAGATTCCCTAAGAAACGAGTTGAGAAACTCTAAGGTATGATTATGGAAGCTTCAAAACATGACTTGTAATGTCATAATGTCCAATTTGAAATGCATCAAAGGACGGTATAAATATTTAAAATATCTTGAGTTACGAATTAAAATTTTCAACGAACGACTTCAGATGTCTTAAATAACGACTTGAGATGCTCTAAAAAAAAACTTGAGAAACTCTATGGTATAACTAGGGAAGCGTCAAAACATAACTTGAAATGTCATTAGGTACAATTTGAAATACACTAAAGGTATAAACATTTGAAATCCCTAGAGTTACGAACTAAAATTTTCAACGAACGACTTGAGATGCCTTAAGGAACGACTGGAGATGCCCTAAGTAACAACTTGAGAAACTCTAGGGTATGACTTGGGAAGTGTCAAAACATGACTTAGAATGTTACTAGTTACAATTTGAAATACACTCAGAGTATAAACATTTATAATTCTTTGAGCTATGAACTGAAATTTTCAACAAACGACTTGGGATGCCCTAAAGAACGACTAGAGATGGCTTAATGAACTACTTGAGAAACTTTAATGTATGACTTTGGAAGCGTCAAAACATGACTTAGAATGTCACTAGATAAAATTTGAAATGCATCAAGAGTATAAACATTTAAAATACGTCGAGCTACGAACTAAAATTCTTAAGGAACGACTTAGGATGCCCTAAAGAACGACTTGAGATGCCCTAAAGAACGACTTGAGATGCCCTAATAAATAACTTGAGAAACTATAGTGTATGACTTCAGAAGCGTCAAGACATGACTTGGGATGTCACTAAGTACAATTTGAAATACACCAAAGGTATAAATATTTAAAATACCTCGAGGTACGAACTAAAATTTTCAACAAACGACTTGGGATGCCCTAAAGAACGAGTTGAAAAACTATAAGGTTGGACTTCGGAAGCGTCAAAACATGAGTTGGAATGTCACTAGGTACAATTTGAAATAAACCAAGGGTATAAACATTTAAAATACTCGAGTTACAAACTGAAATTTTCAACAAACGACTTAGGATGCCCTAAAGAACGACTTGATAAACTCTAAGGTATGACTTAGGAAGCTTCAAAACATAACTTGAAATGCCAATAGGTACAATTTGAAATGCACCAAGGGTATAAACATTAAAAATTTCTCGAGTTACGAACTGAAATTTTCAACGATCGACATGAGATGCCCTAAGGAATGGCTGTAGATGCCCTAAGGAATGGCTGTAGATGCCCTAAGGAACGACTTGAGAAACGTCAAAACATGACTTGGGATGTCACTAGATACAATTTGAAATGTACTAAGGGTATAAAAATTTAAAAACACTCGAGTTATGATGTGAAATTTTCTACGAACAATTTTGGATGCCTTAAGGAAAACTGGAGATGTCCTAAGGAACAACTGGAGATGCCCTAAAGAATGACTTGAGAAACTCTATGTATAACTTGGGAAGCGTCAAAACATGACTTGAAATGTCAGTAGGTACAATTTAAAATGCACCAAAGGTATAAATACCTTAAGCCTCAAGGCCTTTTATGACTTAGATTAGGCAAGTTGTCAAACCACACGAAGATCAGTTACAAGTTATTTCACCTTCCTCAAGAGTTTTCTAATTTTCTTTGAAAAGCAAGAAACAAGAGACAGTTGCCCGTTCAATTGCCAAAGCAGAATATAGAACTATGGCAAGATGTAAGTTGTAAGCTAGCTTGGCTGAAGTATGTTTTACAAGATCTTAGAGTCATTCATTCTGAGCCTGCTATTTTGCATTGTGATAATCAACTCTTCATATAGCAGCAAACCCGGTGTTTCATGAGCGTACTTAACACATTGATTTGGATTGTTATGTAGTTCGACAATATATCAAGTCAGGGTTAATTTCTACAGCTTACGCACGTACCCACATCATTGTAAGTTGCAGACATTTTTACAAAACCATTGGGGAAAGCTTTTTTTGGATCTCTTTTAGGCAAGTTGGGAGTTTATAACATACACTCTCCGACTTGAGGGGGAGTATTGAGTTACAGAATATAGATCCAATGTTTTAGGAATTATTTTTACCTTAATTTTGTCTTACCATATTTGTTTAGCTTAATTGTAGGATCTGTATCTTGGAGCCATAACTTTGTCATAGCTTTGTGCAGACTATTTATACGGTTGTATACATTCATTGTATCATATCAATATGAAATACAAACTATTCATAAATTTCATAAGAACCAAGGTTAAGATGGGAAATTTGACTTGCAAAATTAAAATTGAATAAGACTATCACACACATTAAAGGCTTGAAATCAACTTTGAGAGAGTAATTGAGGGAAAAACTAAGCGATTACCAATTCTTGGTGGTGGTGGTGGTGGTGGCTGATGACGTGAAAATTTAGAGACTTCCATCTGTGGGGAGAAAAATCGAGAAGAAAGTACACGTGGTTTGACTAAAAAAACCATAAGAGAACAAAAAATAAAAGAGAATGTTGTCTCCTTTTTTTTTAGATTGAAGAGAACGTACATGGCCTCATAAACGTGCTACATCCTTTTTCATTTTTATTTTTTTATTTTTTTTATTTGCAAGAGTGGTTGATTTACTCATTTGTCCCTATCGAATTAAAATTGTTTGTTTTAATAAATTCAATTAACCATGGGTATTTATAGGATTTCTGAAAATTTCATATAAGGGGAGCTTTTGCTTTATATGTATAGATTATTAACACAAATTGACAATGATGTGGAAATAATTAAACGGAAAAAGGGAATCTTAAAAAAAATCCAAAGTAATCTGACATAATTAACTATTTGGTTGGTTTGAATGTATGGTTAAGACACTCAGGATTGACAATGGTCAAATTAGGGAAAAATGATAAGTCGGGTAGGAATGATTCAAATGTACTAATTCTTAACAATTTATGACTAAGATGGCCAAACCAATTCCTAATAATTTATGACGCAGATGTTCTAGTTCGTTTAATAAAGGCTTATTTACTAGCTTGTTCCTGAAAGTAACTTTAATTCTCACCTTACCCCCTAAGGTTTATTTTATATCACATTGCCCCCTGAAACTAATTTTTTGTATCACTTTGCCTATTTCCTATTTTTACAAACTTTGGAAATTAATTAAAAATAGCTCCGGACTTAGAAAAATACACAAAAAATTTCTATGAACTTGTCTTGACTAGTTCTAATTTACTATAGGGTCAAATTATCAATTTGCCCTATGAGAGTTTTTAGAAAATTTGGGAAGTCCAAATTTATTTCTAAAAAATTTATTTCTAGAAAATTAAAATAAATTTCCCTTTATAAAAATTCTAAAATATCCATAAAGTCTCGGATGAATTCTCAAAAATATTTTGGAAATTACCAAAAACTTGATTTAGAGAATTCTTCCGAGACTTTATGGAAATTCTAGAATTTGTCTAGAATTTATTTTATAGAGGAAAATAAATTTTCCTCTAAGACTGAAAGGTATTTTGGGTAGAAAGTGTTCACAAGAAATGTAGTGTTATTTTTTAGAAGACCAACGGTGCAAACCTCGTATTTTTTGGAGTTCGGGAGATTATTCTATGAATTTTCAAAAAGTCTAGAGTATTTTAATTTTTTGAAAACACTCGGATGAAAAATTGGTAATGTGACCTCATAGTAAATTAGTAATAGTCAAGACGAGTCCGTAGAAATTTTCCGTGTATTTTTTGGAGTTCAGAGCTATTTTTAATTAATTTCTAAAGTTTGTAAAAATAGAAAGTGGGTAAAGTGATATACGACAATTAGTTTTAAAGAATAATGTGATACAAAATAAATCATAAGGGGTGAAGTGAGAATTGAAGTTACTTTCAAGGGGTGAAATAGTAAATAAGCCTTTAATAAGTCCCATAAAAAAATTCTATTAAAATTATATATTTATGTATATTGTTTAAGAATACTAGATAGATTATCCATCATGCACGCATTTTGTGTGCACTGTGGAGGAGGTTAGGTTACAAATTCACAATAGTAATGTAATGAAAATATGTGGGAAGAGAGAATGTGGGATGAGATTGGGTACGTTGTGAGATAATGTAATACGTACTATTCTTAATCTTTATACTTATTATTAAAAGGGTATTCATTTTAGTTTAGGTACTAAAAACAACTTTTTTTCATAGCAGTAATAGAACGGTTTTTTAAGTTTACGTACTAATTAGGAGAGAGAATTAGTTTGAGGCCAAGAACCTCGTCTAATGGTCCAACGTAGCATTTGCTAACTCGAAATTCTTATAAATTGAATTGTAAATGCATAATAATCATATCATTCTAAATGCGTAATAGTCACATTTTACTTGTGTAACTGAAGTGTGTACTCCATCATTTGAAATTTCAAATACGAGAAAAATTTGTGTGCACCGGAAGTATACTCCTTTATTTTTACAAAATTACTTCATATAGAGTAAAACTTGCCTATTCGAATAGGGAATGTGGCATTACACAAAAAAAAAAAAACAAAGAGAAAAACTTTCCTCTATCTCTCTATCTATCTACTCTTTCTCTTTTTTTTTGTTTTTCTCTCTTTTGGTGTGATGCCACATCCCCCTATCTCGAGAATAGGCAAGTTTTACTCTTTCATATAACTACTTCTTATGAGAGTAAAAAATATATGAACAAATTAAAATTTAGTACCTCAATTTTACATATTGTTTCAACTTAGTACCCCAATTTTAAAAACTTGCAAAAAAATAGCTCAACTTTCATTTTGTGTCAAAATAGTACCTCTGTTAGTTTTTCTGTTAAATAAATCGTTATCTGCTGACGTGGCAGTGATATTTTTGTATTTTTCTCCAAATTTAAATAATAATAATATTTTTAAAAACTTTTGAATAAAAAAATTCAAACTTTTAAAAACCAAATTAAAACTTTCAATTTTCATATAAAATTGAAATATTAAATTATAATTTACTCAAAATATAACCTTAATTTTTCTCCTCATGGCTCTCAAACGCACGCAGAGCCGATCACAAAATAATAATGGACGTGGGCGTTGGTGGATTCAGGCACCAGAGCACGGATGGTTCTGAATTCACGACCCGCCGTATGTTCCAAAACGACACAGGAGTCCAAACCCCACGGGTCAGCTTTACCCCACTGTTTGGCTAATTTAGGTGGATATGGGGCATCATTCTGGGTATCTGGGAGCAATTTGCAAATTTGCAAAAACCTGTTTTCTGTGATAATTCCAAACCCTTTGATTTTCCCTACTTTTTTCCTTTCTCAGCAAATCTAGCTGCAGACCCTGCCACGCTACCACAGTTCAATTTGGTCCTCTTTAATTTGAGCCGTAACTTTCACTCCCCCAAATAATTCTGTCGTTGTAAAAGCAATGTATTCAGTGTATTGCATATAGTGGCTTGTGCTCATCTTTAGGCTTTTATGAGATCGTTGACTATGAATGAAACATGAGATTGGATGGCACTGCCACACTTCATGCATCCTATCCACATTTTCATAATTGTAACGCTACGTGTTCGATCATTAAGTGGATGTACTAATTAGAGATGTGGTTTCAAGAATATATATATAGTTAGAAAAATGTAGTATGAATAGATTATTGCAATACGAAATGTAACAATAAAATGTGGTGTACTATTTCATGTCTTATGGATTGAAATCCATATATAGTTTGTTGTAGGAGAAGTAGGTGTCAGATTGTTGAGTCATGGGTGAATTGTATTGAACACGTCTCTCAAGAGTTAGAACTCATTAATATAGATGGCTCTCACATGAATTTCAGAGAAGTGATTAATTGTTAGGCAATTAATCGACTCCAAAAACTTAAACCCATGTAATATAGGTATAGCCCTACTTGTTGGCTAGAGTGACGTATAGGGAAGGAAGGTTGCAGGTTCCAAAACCAATATTTTCAAAAACCAAAGCTCTAATCATACGATGGACACCACTGAATCTCGAAAGGTTAAGTGGTCAAAAAATAATGAACACACTGATGAGACTAACCATTATATTGTAGAATAAGAATGAAAAGAGAGAAAATATAAAGAGAAGATAACTGATATATATATATATCTCTCTCCCTCTATTGTCTTAAACATATAGAACAATAGTTTATTGGGTCTCAATATGAGGGTTTGCGCATGTGAGAATCTTTAATTTAAGAGAAAGACAAAGGGATGTTAATAAATATACATATATATATAAATAGACGGTTTAAATTGTTGAAAAATTATATGAGATGAGTCCATTCTTCTTATCCCACATTTAATACTTGAAGCTCCATGTGTGTTTATATATATATAGGATCCCTCATAGGGCTCATTTTATATAGTATTGTGGGATTTTATAAATAATTTTATTGTGGGATTTTATAAATAATTTTAATTATAGGATCCCTCATAGGGCTCATTTTATATAGTATTTCAATGATCCGAACAGTCTATTATTTAGGTCTCTATTCAAATATCATCCTTACAAAAAATTAGTCAAATAAAAAATTATTTGTCTATATAACTTTTATCAAACAAATACACAAATCAAATATTTTTTACAAAATCGTCTATTTATTTGATCAAAGTTAGATAGACAAATGATTTCTGATTTGGCTAATTTTGTACAAAAATAATTTATGAATAAAGGCCTAAAAAATAAATGATTCGAATTGTTAAAAAATTATATAAAGTGTGCCCATTCGCCCATTTGGAATGTATATATATATATATATCTCCGTATATACACTTATACCTAGGGTTGGGCATTAAAATCGGAATATTGAACCCATACCGGTTCCATCCTGTACAATTTCGTTAAGGTCTCATCCCGTTGAGGTCCCGTGAATTTCGGAATGATCCCATACCGGTCCCGAATACAATGGAATGGGAATGGTATCAACATTTCAATCTCATCCCGTCTCGTCCCGTACCGAATATATATAATTAATTTTTTATATATATTTTTATTACGTGTCACACTTTAGTTGGTTGTTTGGGCAAGTCTTTACTAGAAAGTCTAGACTTGACCACACCCAATAACACTCATTCCCATAATCCACTTCCAGCGCCCCCCCCCCTTTTTTTTTTTCTTTCTTTTTCCTTTTTTCCCTCATTGTTCTTTCTCTTTCTTCATTTTCTCTCTTTTTTTTTTTTTCTTTCTTTTTCCAACGACATACACAAACCTTCCTTCCAGTCTTCCTTTTCTCTTTAGACAACCCCATCTCTGGTGAGAACCTTATTGTCTAGTGACTGATGATGATGAGAACACCACCATTATCTCCCTCTCTTTCTCCTCTATCTCCTCATAGCTTTGATTTTTCAGAAACTCAGCCAAAACTAACACCCATCCTCGAACCTAATTGTGCAGTCGCGACGACAATCAGCATTCCTGGCCTAGTTGAGACGCCAGACCGCCTAGGTTTTGTTCTCCACGTCGCGGTGAGTTCAACCATGCCCTCCCCTTGCTCGGATTCTCACCCATAAAAGAGGATCAAAGAGATGGAAGCTGGCAAGTTCAACCATGGCAAGTTCAACCATGCCCTTCCTTGCAACCGGTCCCGAACTCATCTTGTACCATATAATTTGGTTTTGAAACAGTACCATGGTAATCCGTCCCAATCCCAATCCCAAAACTAATTTCGGTATTAGAATCGGGATGAGGAAGGTCCCATCCCCCTACCATGCCCACCCCTACTTATACCACTTTAATAGGAGCTGAGGGAAACAAAAGTTTTGTGTGGATATGTAGAGCAGCAGCCGCCTTGTAGTGCATGCTTTGGTGTTGTACTGAAAGCGACAAGTAGTAGTAGTACGTGGACAGTCTAGGGTGACTGCGAAATGTCCATGGATCAATCATAGGCTTATTATATAGCCAATCTCATACACACAACAACACTTAACCACAGTTAACCACACTACACACAAAATGATAATTAGATTAAGAATTTAAGACGCTCCCTATCGATATAATAATATGTTGACCATACAATACATAATGTCCCTGCCACCTTTAACTTTGATTGCTCTATGTGTGTTTAGCCATAGCTGGATGGATTTCGGAATTGGGAATGAGCCATTATGAATCAACATTTTGTACCAAAATTACCTTTACTGTTTTTAGTTAATTAATAACCCCCCGCCCCTAGAATGACAATCAAGGCATTTCAATAAGGCTTATTTACTAATTAGCCCTCTAAAAGTAACTTTAAGTCTCACTTTACCCTCTAAAGTTTATTTTGTATCACATTACCCCTTAAAACTAATTCTCGGTATCATTTTGTTCACTTCATATTTTTATAAACTTTAAAAACTAATTAAAAATAACTGCGGATTCAGAAAAATATACGAAAAATTTTTACGTACTCATCTTAACTAGTTCTAATTTACTATTGGGTCAAATTACCAATTTGCCCTTTGAGAAGTTTCTAGAAAATTTGGAAAGTCCAAATTTATTTTAATTTTCTAGAAAATTAAAATAAATTTCCCTCTATACAAATTTTAAAATTTCAATAAATCTCGGATGAATTCTCAAAAATATTTTGGAAATTACCAAAAACCTGTTTTAGAGAATTCTTCTGAGACTTTACGGAAATTTTAGAATTTATTTTATAGAGAGAAAATTATTTTCCTCTAAGACCGAGCACTCTTTTGGGTAGCAAGTGTTAATAAGAAAGGTAGTGTTATTGTTTAGAAGACCAACGGTGCAAACCTTGTATTTTTTGGAGTTCGAGAGATTATCCTATGAATTTCCAAAGAGTCTAAAGTATTTTAATTTTCTGGAAACACTCGGATGAAAAATTGGCAATTTGACCCCATAGTAAATTAATACTAGTCAAGACGAGTCTTTAAGAATTTTTTGTGTATTTTTCTGAGTCCAGAGCTATTTTTAATTAATTTTAAAAGTTTGTAAAAATAAAAAGTGTGCAAAGTGATATACCAGAATTATTTTCAGGGGATAATGTGATAAAAAATAAACCTTAGAGGGTGAAGTTAGATTAGAAGTTACTTTCAAGGGTAAAATAGTAAATAAGCCTTTCAATAATCTAATTAGTTTTTATTCCAATTCTTGAAAAGTTGAAAGCTAGTAAATTAATATTAATTTCAATGAAAATTAACTTTATTCTCATTTCCATTCTCATTTTGTGTACAAAATTATGTCTTTGTGTGTCCAATACTGACTAATGTATTGTAACATTCTTCATAATATTGGTGAACTAATTAAAAGGGAGCACCTACCAATGTTATGAAAAGAAACATTTTTATGCTACTTTGTGCTGCTAATCTTAATGACATTATATGATCAAAATTAATTAAGAAATGAAATTAATCAGATTTTTACGAGTAGGGTATAATTTTCATTTTTCACCGTTGGTGAATATATGCGATGTCTGCAAAAAGAGGATCTTCATATCAAATATCTGACCAAAAAAATATCGAATATCATGATTGATGGGCATGATGGATAAATTACTTGTTGGGAGTGAAGAGTAGTCTAGCAAAGTGAGAGGTCGGAGTCGTATGTGGAAAAGTGGATCCCTAAAACCCATCCTGAGGAATATAAAATCGTATGGAAATCTAAGGACAGGGATCGATATAATATCGGCTGATCAGTGCCGTACAGCTAGCAGTGGCCTTTCTTTGGCAAATCTAAATGAGAGATTCATTCTTACCTATATGGACTATGGAGGCTGACCTAGCCACCCTGTGCGTCCGAGTGTGCTGGTTTATGTGTATACGACCATGATTGCTGGCTTAACATGGAGCAAAAAGCAAAAGGTCGCATGACATTAATCGACTCATTCAGTCTCATTGGGATGTATTCCACGTATTTTCCACACTAGCTGCTACCTTTTTGATCTCTTCGTTGCTTTGAATTTAGGTCATTATCATGTTAGAGAGCTTGAGGTTCGTATATATGCTTTGCTTTTAATGGAATGGTTTGTCTCATATATGCTATGATGCTACCCAGAGCTATTAAAGCACCCTCGGAGGATATATTAATTGCATTTGAATAATTTGGATCACTACTTAAAAAGTTAAAAGTCAATTTGCAATAAATGGAGATTAGAAAGGTCCTTAACTATATTAATTTATTAATATTATATTCTAAGACCACTTTCATGTTTAAGATTGGATTGGATAATTTAACTCACTAAATTAATGGTATGTTGAACGAAAAAATAATGTCCCTATTTGGACCCAATTTTGTTATCAATGGCCTCAATAATTTAATAATATATTAATTTTTAATTTTATTTTAATGTAAATTAACTTTTAATAACAAATATTTAATTTAAAATTTTAAAATATAATTAACTTAAACTATACCCAATAACTTAGTATTCCCAATATCTCCACTATTTTGGTTCACTCCAATATGTTGCCTTGGAGGCCAGGAAGAAAAGAAAAAAAACTTTTTCACTCTCAAAAATTCTCCTTGATCTATTACGGCGTGGCGAAGAGAGACAAAAAAAATCAACTTTTTCTGCCTCACCCAATCATCTCTTTCATAGCAAGCCACTGTACAGTAAGAATCAAATGGAAAATATGACATCTTGCTTGACTTTATGGCATGCTGGGCAACAAAGATAGAAAGAAAAAGAAACAAATTAATAAACCCCATTTTCACCCCCAAAAAAAAACTCCTAATATATCATTTGACACTCAAATCTTAACCCTGCATATCATTGCTAATCTTGTACACTCACTTGACAAACGAAGCAGTAAGAACAAAAATGAAATTCTCTCAAAGATGTACCCATGATGGTGTTGGGTTTGGGAGGTGGTGTGATGATGTTAGGGTTTGGTGTGTTTCACTACAAGAAAAACATATTTGGGCGACAAACCCATATTCGGGCGATGAACAAAAACATTTGTCGCTCAATGTCATACAGATTTAGGCAACGAATAACATGTTTCTCGCCTAAAGTGTTTTTGGGCGACGAAATTATCTTGTCGCCTCAACTAACGTGGCAAAATATTAATTGAGAAATGAATTGGGCAAAGAATATGCATATTCCTCGCCCAGAGATGCTTTGGGCGAGGAAAACATAAATTCGTCGCCCAAACATATTTTGGGAGACAAATTATTTCACCACCCAAAGCACTTTGGGTGCGAAATACGATTCTTCGCCCAAAATACTTTGGGTGAGGAATTTGTTCGTCACCCAAAGGGTAATTCCTTTTTTTTTTTCTGGTACAATTATATATATGTTATTCATACAATGCGATTATGTTTCCAACGATCTAAACCGTTCAATTTTTAATTCCTCATTGAAAGATCAATATTACAAAAAATTATAATTATTGGAGATGTAAAAGTTATGTAACGGTGCTCGAATGTAGCAACGATAAAAAATTTGCTAATACTAATCAATGAAGTAGATGAATTCCGATTTGGACGATTTTTTGCAGGAATGATATTTGAATATAAAAGAATAAAATGAATGGCTCCGATCGTCGAAATTACATTGTAGTTTTCACAATTATTGAATCGACAAAGTTTCAACGAAAAAACTATAGAATTATACTCTTTAAGTGTATTTGTATGTAGAAGATCACTTTTGTATTGTGTTTTTAACGATCCGAACCGATCATTTCTTAGTGCCCCACTTAAAGATCATCCATGCAAAAAATTATCTCAATTGAAGATGTAGAAGTTAGGTTTGGCATTTAGGATGTATGAACGATCTTGATTATTATAATAATAATCAAACAGGTAGATGAACTCCAATTGAGCCGATTTTTTGCAGGGTTGATCTTTGAGTATGAACGTATATGATGAATGGCTCTGATCGTGATAATCACGTTGTGGTTTTCACAATTATTGAAGCTATAAGGTTTTAACGAAAGAGTTAATAGAATTTTATTCTTCAAGTGCAAAAACTGTTCATTTATATGTATAACCTCATATGTCGATTGTGTTTTTAATGATCCGAACCATTCATTTATTAGTTTCTCACTCAAAGATCATTCCTTTAAAAAATTAGGTCAATTGGAGATCTAGAAGTTTGGTATTGAAGCTCGAACGTATGAACGATCATGGTTCATACCAAAAATCAACTTTGGGCGACGAACGGTGGCGTCGCCCAAATTCTGAAATTGTGGCGGGATGAAACGGTGCCCTAAAGTCAACGACTTTGGGCGACGAAATAGTGAATTCCTCACATAAAGGCTCTTTGGGCGACATAATTATGTTTGTCGCCCAAAGTCGTTCAATTTAACCCAGAAACTGAGTTCACTTTACTTCGCAATTCACTCGCTCACTCTTACTCCCTCCCAGCTCTCGTCGCGCCGCGCTCCTCCCTCTCAGCTCCGCCTGCTCCTTCATCCTCTCTCCTCCCTCCTCCTTCCCCCGAAACCCAAAACCCCCCTCCTCCCTGCTCCCGAAAACCCCTCCCATCGGCAACCCACCCCCTCTACCTGAAAACTCACCCCCTCCTCCTCCCTCCTCACTGAAACCCACCCCCCATAGAAGACCCACCCTCCCTGAAACCCACCTTATTTCCCCCCGAAACCCACCCCCCCGAAACCCAGCTCCCCCAAAACCCCACCCCCACCGAAACCCAATCCCTCCCTCACCCGAAACCAGCTCACAAGGTGAATTTTTTTTTAATTTATGTTATTTTAATTAAGTTTTGTTATTTTCCTGTTTTTTATGTTTTCTAAATTGTGGATTTTGCATTTGTAGGATTGGACAATTTGCACTTGTTGTGGATTTTGCATAAACTGGTTGTGGAATTCTAATTTTTGNTGCATAAACTGGTTGTGGAATTTCTAATTTTTGTGGTAATTAATTTATGTTGTGGTTTTTTTTTTTTTTTTTTAATTTAGTGGTTTAGTTGTGAAATCTGAATTTAGATTGATATTAGGCTAATATTTGACAATGATTTATTTTTTTGGTGAAGGAAGGATAGTAGTGCATTTGTTGTGAATGATAATTGCATTTTTGGTGAAGTATGTGTTTAATATATCTTTTAGTTAAATTTTTGTATGATTTAGTATTTAATGTTTCATATATAATTGTATTAAAGTTTTTTAGTAAATTAGTTTGTATGTTAAAATTGAAAATAACATTAATTAGTTAGTTTGTATGTTCTTAAATGCTAAAATTTAATAGTTTGTTTGTATGCTTGTATGTATATTATTAGATTAATTATAGTGTAGTTTATATGTTACATTTAATTTAGTTGTAATTGCAAAATTTTCGATGACGTAGTCTAGCACTCCTCGAGTACTGGGTTAGGTCATGTGGCACGAAGCGCCTATGCGAAGTTATTAGTCGATAACTTTGTACATTCAACTAGTTGTGCGAAGTTATCAGTAAATAACTTTGTACACTCAACTTAAATTCACCTAAGACCCGTTCGAGAGTTTGTTGGACGCGCGCTTGGCGTGACTGCGCTCCAATATGATTCTTAAATTGTCCAAATTACCCATGGACAGTTTGGGAGTGCACAATTATGGAGGAAATGGCCAGCCAGTACCCTCCGGACACTCCGTTGGAGTCGATCCTAGTCTCCGATCACGATGCCGGTCTTCGTATTATGACGGAAACACTGGGTGTTAGGCGTGGTAAGGAGATACGCGAAATGGGAGCGGGTCGGGTTCGTGATCTCAGCGCCGGGTCTTCGTCTCAGCCATCTGCAGAATTAGTCAACTTGTCCATTGAAGTGCAGGTCAGCTAGAAGAATCGAGAGCGACATATGTGGAGAAGACGAGAAAGGTGCAGCAGATGCAGCAGATATTTGGCCAGTTGGCCAGGATTGTACTTGGGTTTGTGCTGCCGCCGAACATTGACCAGTGCATGCCAGACTCCTCCACCGGTGCCGATGATGCTACTGACCTAGGGAGCCATTAGTGATTGTATATACTAATTATATTTGCATACAATATTAAATTGTTTCTGCTTTGTATGGATATTTGGATATATAAATTTATTAATTTTGTTTTATATAGTTTTTGAATAAAGATTTTTATTTTAAATATTAAATTCAAATATATAATTAAAAAAAAATTTTTTTTTTAAATATGTTTGGGCGACGAAATTATTCGTCGCCTAAACATGATTTGGGCGACGAACCTAATCATTCCTCGCCCAAATAGTGTTTAGGCGACGAACAATTTCGTCGCCCAAAGTACGTTTGGGCGAGAAATTACTAAATTTGTCGCCCAACGTAAGTTTAGGCGACGAAATGGTTCGTCGCCCAAAGAACCTTTAGGTGAGGAAAGTAGTTCTTCCTCTCCCAAATCGTGTTTAGGCGACGGAATATTTTGTTGCCCAAAGTATGTTTGAGTGACGAATTGACTTATTTCTCACCCATAATAGGTTTGGGCGACGAAATTTTCTACTTTAGGAGACGAAAAAATTTCGTTGCCCCTGATGTCTTTGGGCGACGAAATTTACTGGTTCGTTGCCCAAACTCTTGGGCGTCATGGAATGGGCAGCAAAGTTCTCGACGAAATTAGACTTTGGGCGACGAATTTAGTTTCTCTCTCAAACCTTTTTTTCTTGTAGTGTTTGTTGGGTACAGTGAGTAGAATTGATGGGTGTTATGTTGGTTTAGTTGTTGGATTTTAGATAGGATAGTTTAGGAAAACATGTTAGGTGTATTAATAAGTTTTAATATTTTTTAAAATGAAGGTGGGTGTAAAGAGTATATTAAGATTTAATACTACTGATAAAAAAATTGAGTCCAAATTAATAGCGGAAATGCTAACTTCTCAACTTTTGTCCAAGTTGAAGGAAGAAGATGGGTTAAATCATGAGGTAAATTTATTCCTTCCAATTCCCACAAAATGGTGTGACATCAACCCCTTAGTTAGCCTGCATTTAGTAGTTAGCCTTCATTTCTTCCTTCAATATATTTCTTGAATCTAGTCAATTAACTTATCTAATCTAATCATATCCTAGACACCAAATGAGGCATTAAAGTATAAACTCATCGTCCACTCATTTAGACTATGTGGATTAGTAACACATATTGTAGACATCAAATGAGGTATTAAAGTATAAACTTATCGTCCACTCATATTAGAATATGTTGATTAATAACACCCCGTGAAGGTGTTATAGACACCAAAAAATTTCTCCCCTCCCACATGTGGCTAGACTAAGCAAACATGTATATCAATTATATTGAGTATTAAATGACGGTGGAGCATATGTGATCATTAATTCATACACATAAATTGTTCCCTTTGATGCTATATTAGATCCATTAAAATTAAAGCTTTCAAGTCTAAAACAAACTTGCAATGAATGGAAAAGCACATGATATTATATATATATTATATAATGTGGTGAAGAAAATTAAACTCCGGATGTGAGATTTATACACTCAACGATTAATAAAAGACTTCATCGGTTTAATATTGCACCCAACAACACACCTCATAATTAGTCTGAGAGTGCTACGTCATAAGGACACGATTGTGCCAAGCAATCGAGCCAAAATGATTAGCAATGTCCCAAAATGGCTAAAGTATGTGCCACAAAATTAGCTTTACATTAGATGTCGTATACATATATCCGACATCTAATATCGGTAGCCATTAATTGACACGCACCCAACTTAACAATAATTGGTGTCCTAGAGAGATTTATAGTCCTAGCTGATATTCTACCTAATTAAGTAAGAAGGCATTCCATGGTTGCATTTATGATTGTTGTTGTTGTTGTTGTTGTTGTTGTTAGAAAGAAGCAATGCATGCCTTAAACGAGCAGAGCAAATTGAGAAAATAAGAAGACTGATGCCTACTATGTTAACAAATGGAGTATGTTCTTGGATCCAAGTGTGTGGTGCGTTTGCTTCCAAATATGATATATGCTAATAGGCTAATATTACTTTGCCAATACATACACGGTACGCTTTCATTTATATATCATTTTTCGTTTATTGATAAATTAAGGCGTTTATGTTGTTACAGTTATTGGGTAGCTCAGTTGAAAGGACTGTAGAATTGCCCACTCTGCATGCACTTAAATTCGATCTCCTTCCCACAGATAAAAAAAAAAAAAAAAAGACATACATGTTAGTTTAATTATTGAACTTGCAACCCAAACTCCAACTTCTATCCAAGCTTCTTTTTTAAGAAATGAGAAAAATCTCACAATCAGTTCCTCCTTAGTGTAAGGCAATCTAAATATGAGTAATCACTTGCAAACAATATACACACAAGTATTTAGTATTTTTGTGTACATAGGGGTTCGAATAGAGTTGTTAAAATGAATAGGGTTAAATACAAAAATGGTCCTCGAACTTTGACTAGTGTCTCAAAGTGGTCCATGAACTTTAAAATGTGACAAATTTGTCCATAAATTTTTCAAAGTGTATCAAGTTGGTACAAATTTATATTTCCATCAACTCTGTTAACGGAAGTGATCACGTGCACTGCACATGACCACTTTTATAGGGGTATTAATGTCCATTCAGACCCCCCTTTGACCCACATAATCAATCTCCCTCCATTTTTCTCGTTTCCCACCATTTCCTTCCTATTATCCACTCCAAGTTTGACTCCCACTTAAAATATAGGGTACTTTAATAAGGTGCTTTTGGTTTCAACAAAAAAACAAAGGAGAATATTTCAGAGAAAGTTTAGATTCCTGTTTGGTGAATGAGAAAGTGAGATCTGAAGGTGGAATCAAATCGTGACAGTTGGAGGCCAAAATTTCAACAAAGCAAGGATGACTCCTCAAAAGAGGATAGAACGTACACTGCAACCTTTGTATGGTGAGTGTTTGAATATTTAGTCTAAACTTTATTCATTGTTTAGAGTTTATTAGTACAGGGATTAGTGTTATTGTGTCTTTTTTCTTTGTTTTATTGTATGTGGTTCCATTATGACTATTTGATTAGAGTTTTTATATTTGCTTTCCTGCAATAATTCTTTTCAATGTTGGCATGTACTGTTTTTCTTGGTTGGTGAGGGTTTTAAATTTTTGTTTGGTGTTTATTTATTGAGATTTGAATATTAATTTAACTGGATGGTATTTAATTTTGGGTATCTTATGATCATTGAATTCAGTAGTTAGAAAAAAATTAGGAGTTGAATATTGGAAAAGCTAAATAGTAAAATAAAAAGAATTCTGCAGAAAGGGAAAATGGGTGTCTAAAGTAAATGGGTCCATCAAATATTAAATCTTTCTTATTTAACACTATTCAGATAGTTTGAATTATTCTTTTATTTTAATTTTTTTTGTCCCCTGCTCTTTCAAGTAATGGTCTGTGACTTTGTCATGCGTTTTTTACTCATGGTTTACTTACTCATGAATATTAAATATTTTTTTGATATTGGGTATTGTTTTGGTCAATTTTGGGTCTATCTAAGCATTGTTTATTTATTTTCCTATATTTGTAGATGTGGAGGAAGAGTTTGAGCCATTAATGCATGAGAAAGGAAAAATGCTTGTAGAGTATGACACCTCTATTCTTGAACATGATGAGGTAGTTGTTGAGGATTACGCTGAGTCAAATGAGGATAATGATGATAATAAAGATGAAGATTCTGATTTTTTGGACTCTGCCTATGAGCAAACAGACGATGATAAGGCATTTGATGATCATGTAGACCGCAACGCAGAGTATGCAGGCCTAGAGCAACCTGACATCAATGAGAATGAAGATCCTATTCTTGGGGCAGCCACAAAAGCAATTAAGAAGATATTTGTTGAGACTACTGAGACATCTAAGAATGGAGGGTCTACTACTGACACTTCTAAGAGGAAGAAGAACAATGCTAAGACATCTAGGAAGAAGAGAGGTCCCCAGATCGAAACATATGTTGTTGATTCTGCAGATGAGAATGCTTCTGAAGATGAGTTGAGAAGCCTGGATAGTTCATCTGGAGATGATGAGAGTGGGAGGCCTAAGAAGAAGCTCCCTAAATTTCATGTGTTCAACCCCAAAACAGATATGACAAATCCAATGTTTATGATAGGACAGTTTTATGCATCCAAGAAAATGTTTAGAGAAGCAATAAGAAGGTATGCAATCAACATTGGGAGAGAGATCAAAGTTAGAAAGAATGACTCAGTGAGGGTGATGGCAAAGTGTCAAGGAAAGTGTCCATGGAGCATCACTGCAAATAAGTTTGATGAGAGTGGTACTTTTCAGGTAAGAAAANCACTTGAAGAGTTGCTGCCAAACTCTGAACACAGACATTGTGTGCGCCACTTCTACAATAACTTCAAGGTCACTAACAAAGGGCTCACATTGAAGAACATGTTGTGGAATGCAGCTAGGGCCACTACTGTGGCTAAATTTGAACATGAGATGACACAAATTAAAGAGGCAGATGAGGATGCACTCAAATGGTTGGAGAAGTTTTCACCAAGACATTGGAGTAGGTCACATTTTAGCACATGGCCAAAGTGTGACATACTGCTTAACAATTTATGTGAGTCATTCAATGCAGCTATCATCACTGCAAGAGACAAGCCCATTCTCACCATGCTAGAAAGGATTAGGATGTATGTTATGCAAAGAATGACAACAAGAAGGGAATTAGTGGAGAAATGGACAGAAGGTATTGGGCCCAAGATATTGAAAATAATGGAGAAGAACACACTTGCTTCTTCTTGGTGCTCAGCCGCTTGGCATGGGGATGGGAAATATCAGGTCTATTGTCATCAAACTGGTGGGAATTATGCTGTGGACATTGATGTTAGAACTTGTAGCTGTAGAAAATGGGACTTAACTGGGATCCCTTGTCTACATGCATTATCTTGCATATTTTGGAGGGAGTTGGAGCCTATTGACTTTGTTGATGATTACTATAACAAAGAGGCATACATGGCAGCATATGAGCCATACATCAACCCAATGGCTGATGAGTCAGAGTGGCCAAAGACTGGACAAACTCCCATTTCTCCTCCAGTGTACCATAAACAGCCTGGAAGGCCAAAAAAGAATAGAACTAAGGAGGTTATGAGGTACA